>LIEC01010514.1:18143-63417 GCA_001925005.1 Drosera capensis | reverse complement strand
TAAAAAAATATCAACTCTTAAAAAGAAAACCTAAAAAAATTTAATAAAAATTATCCCATAAAAAATTATATCTATAAAAATCTAATATAAAAACAAAATCAAAACCTAAACCATCAAACCAATCCAAAAGGTTGGATTTTTAATTCAAACGGTTCGCATCACCAAATACACAGCCGCACACACATATCCAACAACCGCGGATTCGGCTCCAAAAATAGAGCGATATATATATATATATATATATAGGAAAGCGTAAGCTTACTCGATGTGAACCCCTTGCCGTGTTACGGCACATGACTTAATCAGTCGGTCTGTGTAGAACTTGCAGTAACAAGTATATATACCCTCTATAAGTATAACTGCAATGTAGCTATTTCTTTCGTCTTATAAAATATATATTTTTTTAAAAAATATTTTAAAACAATCAATGTTAAATATGTGTTTGATGTATGTCGTTTTCATATCAAATATTGTTGGATCGTTTCGCAATTTTAATTACACGAGATAATATACTTGAATTGTATTACAAATTGTGCTTCATGATAAGTTTACGTAAATTGATATATGATCGTCTTATAATGTTGGTAAATGTTAGTCTTCATAAATCCTCCGTTCAAGTATTGCATTTTTTTTTTGTGAAAACATAAAATGTAAAATTAAGAAGATCATATTTAATCTTGATCACAATTCAAAATATTTTATGTAAGAGGTAATCTTAAAAAATCACAGGATGTGAGAGGATGAGGAAGTTGACTATAACAATGAGTTCACCTTTTTCCTCGACGATGCTGTAATTCATTCTTTTCTTTTCTTTTGCTTTTCCTTCCAATTTATTTATATTTATAAAATGGATGACAAAGAGAAGAACGAGGAAAAGGGTAACTTGGAGAGGATAAAAAGTGGTTGATGGCCTCATGTGATATAATTATATATTTCTAACCAACACCAACATGAGTTTAAACTACCACTTCATCGAATCACTCACTTTATGTACTCGGTAATTTCAGAATAGTTCCTCTTTACTTTTAGAATAGTATCACTCATTTCATCCATCTATATAAGTATAAAAAGACTTAATCGCTAACATCTTTATATTTGGAATTATAGGATTGATTTAAAATCAATCATTTATTTCTTTATATTTATAGCTTACATCATTTTTTTTTATATAAATTGTCAATCCCATAATTCCTTTATATTTTTAGCTTAGATCATTTTTTTTATAATTTGTATTTTTTTTTTGGTTTAAAAAAGTAGCAGTAGAAGTTGACTATTAGCAACATTTTCTGCTGCTATTAGCAATATCAATGGTTAAAATTCCATTGATTTTTGAAAAAAAACAAAAGAGATAAAATCAAAAAAAATAAAAATGAATCCTTTTTTTATAGGTTTTTTTTATAGGAGAGTCTCATAATCTATTTATATTACTGTCGGTTTTATTCAAATTTTGATATGGGTTTAGTATTTTTAACACGTCCTCTTACATGAATGTCTTTTCTGGAATTGAAACATTGACTGATAATCGGATGACGTGAAGCACGTATGGTGGTTAGTTCAACACATATAGGTTTGGTTTAACGATATGAAAACATGACATTCACTTTTAAAATCAATTGATAATTAAAAAAAGGTTCATGATTTATTTATATTATTATAAATTTTATCCAAATTTTGATATGGATTTAATATCTCTTGCATTTTGGAGATGTGTCATTCGTTTATAACTTTCACAAAATTTTGTACCTCAAACCTTCGACATCCCTTGGCCATCGTTAAATATGACATCCTCATATATGGGTGCAAACATCTCTTTTCTAGTGGGTACGTGGGAGCCAAATGATCTCTTTTTATCAACATGGATAGATAAATAATTATAACGTAATATTATTATAGTTTTGTTTGTATTAAACAAGTTGTCTGTTGAAGTTATATGAAGGAGGTTGGAAACTCGTAAATTTTCTGGCCCCTCCATCACGTGGTGTGAAGATAATGTCATTGATGGTAACTTCCTACTATACGGCCAATAAATTCATTTGTATTATTTCCCATGTATTAGAAATTATCCAATATGGTCTACAATGTGTATGAATTATCATTCAAAATATTAATTAATTGTCTGAAACAAACAAATGTTTAATATTATGATTATTTATAGCATTGAGTGTATTATCTTGCTATTGTTTTCAATTTGATGAGTCCAGGGAATAACTAACAAGTATATGAATTATTTATATATCTTAAGAATCACGATAAAAACCATTTTTTTTTCGTCGAAGAGGTTACAAAACTATGTACATTGCTCTACTTGACCTTTCAAACATTGATAAAGATAAAAATGAAATTTTCATCATTGAAAATGATAAACAATTAAGATTTATATTTTGATCTCAACAACAGATAAATTAAAATGAATGAAATATTTTATAACGAAACCAAATATCTCAGCAATTGCTGTTTGATTAGCTGGCTTCAGCATGTAAAGCAAAATAAACATGGGGGATTAATGGTACGTAAAAGGACCAAAAATATACACACCAAAAAAGAACCCATAACCCATAAAACGAAAACGAAAACAAAAATTAAGAAAATAACGTGATAAAAAGCAATAACGTTGCAGCATGTGGTAGTAATTGAAGCTCTTTGTCTAATCTCAATCAGGGGGGACCCCCACACATATACATATAAACATACTTTCATATTTTGATAAAGAAAAAATTAAAAGGTTTATAAAGTTAATTTGTGGACCAAAGAAAAGAAGAGTGGAGGATAACTTTGGTAACATGATGAGCATGTGAATGTTTTAACTTAATTTGGGTATCATATTGTGCGCCATCCAGGCCACGTGAAGTTACTCTCATTTTTACCTGGCAAACAGCTAAGCATGCAACACACACACACACACACTACTTATATTTATGCGTGGTTGTTACCCATCAATACTTATTAGTCACACCTTCATTTTATTTCATATATATCGGATGTTCTTTATCGAAATAGCTAGGTACAGCGCGACCTGTAATATCTAGAATAACCATGAGATGAATACACGTTCAAGATCCGAAAATTCTCACTGTCAAATGTATACTGTGTTTTGAAAAGATTATAATCATTATATTTATTAGCATCCTAAAAGTATTATTTTCTTTGTTTTATATTAATTATAACGGTTGTCCACGTTGACGATAAAATTTACGGGCATTATGAATGATCCACAGGACGACTAAATAATATTTTTTATTAATTTATCGTAAAATATCAAATATAATAAAAGATACGAATTATAACCCTGAATCTAATAAAATTCATATCATATCATTTATTAATAAAACATAACGTAAAGAATAATATGATTACTCTACAATATTGTAATTATTATGGAAGGCAAAGAATATAACCTTATCATGTTAATCTGGAAAGTTACTCACAGCGAAATCTAGATCATCTATCTTCTGTTATGCACAACTCTATTAACTTTCTCTTTTGCATGTTAGGATAAGTTTCACTGACCTATAATGTTTGAGATCCATCAAAAAATCGAATTAAAAAAAATTAATTATATAATGTATATCTTAATATCCCTCAATCCTCACGTGAAAACCCCATTAATTTAGGGGGACTATTAGGCTCAAGTATGAATATTGATCCATCCACAATCAAACGCCAAGTAAATACCATGAACGAAAAAGACATAATTCGAACTGATCATGACCTTAAGGCCATTCTTGCATTTGTATAACATGTTAAGAAATGAACTTGATCAAAAGTTCAAACCATGTTTGACGATCCAATATTTATGTATTATAACCTTTTGATTATATGGCTTGTTGTTCTACAAAAAGTTAACTACACATAAAATTGTAGAATCCAATGAATATATAATCATCTTTGGAACCATTTTCAAAATAATCAAAGAGCTTGCGGATCAAGGACAAGCCAAATTTTGTACCATGGTTAGGTGTATTTGTCTCCATTTGCTTTCCCACGAACCGTTTTACTACTACACATGCAATGCCGCTTGACACATGGATATGTTGGGATGGTACAGCTGCAGTTACCCAACAACGTTAATGATAAAAAGATCATCAACAACGGCTCTGATTCTTCCTACTTCTCTTCCATACCAGTGTCAGAATTGTACCATAATAACCGAATAAACAATCCCGGTGTAACTCAACATAATGTCGATTTTGTGTTAGTATTAGTTAATTATTATAGATTGAGATTAGATTATTTACATTTCATTCTTCATAAACCTTATCTTCTTAAGAAGATAAGTATTGGGTTGTTAACTTGTTATTGTTATAGTCATCAAAGATAGTGCCGTGAAATATAGCATCGGCATAAACTATATCAACATGGTTAATTTTCCGTGTTTGAGATCCTCCAACACGTAAAGCAACTATACTATTCACAAATCACAATCAAGGATGAACAATAACTGTTTCAGCCACATCAATTTTTTACAATATGGGTTTGACATTTAGATCTTAACCTTAAGGATTAAAAAAAAAAAAAAAAACCAGATCTTAACCTTGAAATACATATAAGGTGCTCATTTACATTTTTACTTCTACTAACCTTCCTTGATAAATATGTGTTTCGTATCCCATAATTAATAAGGTAGGTTGCAAACGAACTGAATTTTGCCTACTATTTACTTATGGCAGATAAATGGGTTGCTTCCATATACTTTGTTCGCATGGATCCCACTCTCCTCTCCTTCTCTTTTTTCCTTTTTAATTGTCTTTCATTCTGTATCCAAGTCATTGGTAGCGTACTTCAGGCAATTAAACATCAAACTACCTTAGATAAACTGAGTTTATCCCCTTAGGTTATACTTGATCCATATTTCGATGAGTTTCATCATTCAATGTTTGATCATCCCGTCGCCTCCAATAAGAGACGACATTGATCAAGTTCAAGCAATACTTAAACTTGACAGCTGGAACGACGTTGATTAGCATATCCGTGGCATTCTTCTTAGTTTCTCGAATCAACCTAATCTTGAATCTTGTGATACCTCACACCAATATATTTCTTCCGAGCATGATGGAGTTGATTTTTCGTCAAGTAGATTGCACTCTGATTGTCACACAATAACTGAATATCATCCTGGTTTTAACCAAATTACTCAACGATACCTTTGAGTCACAAAGCTTCCTTACCATCTTTCGTCAATGCCATGTATTCCGCCTCTGTAATTGACAACGCAACAACATGCTATAACACAGATCTCCAAGAAATCGATCCTCCATAGAATATGAACAAATATCCACTCATAGACCTTCTGGAATCCAAGTTGCCCGCATAATCTGAGTCAACTAAGCCAACAACTCTACTCTCTATTTTGTTGCTTTCAAACATGATGTCATAATCTATAACACAAAACCCACTTCAAAGCATTTCAATATTACTCTACCTGGATTCATCATATATCTACAACATGAGTGATGTCGAGACGAGTACATACCATGGCATACATGAGACATCCAACCGCATTAGCATACGATACTCGAGACATGTACTCCACCTCTTCTTTTGATTCGGGGCAGATCTTTCATGACAAACTGAATTGAACTCGTAATGGTGTAGAGGCCGATTTAGGATTGTACATGCTAAATCTCTCTAAGACCTTCTCAATTTATCCTTTTCACAGCTTCTTTGAATTTCCATCATAAGGATCTTCTTAACACCACCGAGATTCTTCATGTCGAACTCTTTGCTCAATATTTTCTTCAACTTGACAATATGCTTCTTTTCTTTCGCAGCTATCAACATGTCATCTACACAAAGGCTTAATAGCACCATCAAATCATCATCATAAAATAAATAGTAGACACAAGGATCATACTTACAATGCAGATATCCACGTGTTACCATGAATCCATCAATTGCTTGTACCACTGGCTAAGAGATTACTTCAGACCGTACAATGATCTCTTCAACTTGTAAACCCAGCCTTCCTTATCTGGTTTCATGAACCCTTCCAGCTATTGCATAAAAATGTTCTCCTCAAGGTACACGTGAAGAAACTTTGTCTTCACATCAAGCAATTTAAGCTCCATATCATAACCTGCTTCATCACTGGAGAGAATTTCTCTTTATAGTTAATACCCACTTTCTGAAACTACCCCTTAGAACTAAATTAGCCTAGTACTTATGTCCCTTCTTGACTCTGAACTTTCACTTGTATCCAACCCCCAGGTCTTATTCTTTCTAAGTGACTACATCTCCTATACCATAGCCACCATCCATTTATCACGATCAATAAAATTAATGGCCTCCATGTAGCTGCTTGGATCACCATCGCCTATAACCAAAGTAAAAGACAACATATCCTCGAAATATGGTCTTTTTGGAGGTTTAGGATCACGTTTATCTTTCCATGTAGGGCTACTAAGCTTGCTGTTCAACAACTTGTTCTGCTTTGTAAGGTCCAAGATTCAACCTAGGGGGGGGGGGGGGGGGGAATAGGTTGATTAAAAAATTATTTACATTTTTTATGCGGATACTAATTTTTTGCAGACCACTTAGGTAGTCTGTAGATGATGTTTGGTGGTTTGCAATAGAGACTTCAAACTCTTTGAGTTTGTCTCTGTTTGGCTGTGATGATTTATTTCTAACAGTTCTAAATATTAAGCAATAAAAGCAAGTAAAAGACACAGTATTTATACTGGTTTAGACACTCGTTATCAAATGATAATCAAGAGCTTAGTCCAGTCTTGCCTTGATAACCAGTGTAGTCATGCCAAGAGGTGAGTATCACTATCTTCTTGTTTGTACCTTACAAGAAACATCTTTTTACAAGCCATCTAACTTGTACAAAACACAAAGGACTCAGATCCAATCTGTTGGACTCTGCTGTAAGATATGTTCTTCTGCAGACTACTGACACTTCTTTCACTGTGATCTTCACAAATTAGCTCTCTTGAGTAATCTTTGAATTTATGATTGCTTGGCACGCTTGCCTTTTAATCTCATTCAACAGCCTTACTTCAATGAGTCTCAACGATTCCCTTTTATAAGCTGAGGGAATGAACCCAGCAAACACGGTATTGTTTCTGAAGTGCCTTTTCTTCACGCGTGTCCCTAACTGATATTGATAGTCTACCCACTTCAGAGTCTTGTATTGTTGCTGTATGTACCCCAAATCTTTGTTTAAATGACTTTAGACCTTTGACCCCACCCTAACAACCATCTCTGCTTCAAACTTCAGTCTACATCCAGTATTGTAAGGCCTACTCTGCACTCTGTAACCCTAGTCTTCATCAAATCCCTGCTACAACCTCTGCACTAAGATCTGATGCACATTATGCTTTGCTATAATGATCCTCATCTGCAAGCTCAATCCCAGATCCTGCAGCATTTATAGGTCTTTTGTTGCCTATTAATGTCTTAACTGCTTATCCAAAAACCTCTATAGTAGTTTGCATCTGGTAGCTCACATAATGTTCATCATTTGTAGTCGTCTGCTCCTCAGCATCCATCATAGACTGCAACTATCTACTTGTTTTCTATCCTAAGCATTCTAACTACATTATGACTAATACATCCCAGTTGTGTTTCATCAATTTCTACACAAATTGGAAGGATTGTACATTCCTATCAGGCTTGAACTGGAATACGGACCCTGAACTTCTATCTAAGACTTATTTTGATCTACTACTTAAGACTCTTTTTGAAGTTCCAATACATCTGCTTTCTTCTCAGCACAGTCTTTCCCTCTGATTTTTTCTAGCATGTGTTCTTAATCAAAGATCGTATCTATGCTCATAACTTTCTTTCTTGCTACTGGATCCCATAACTTATAGCCTTTTATGACATCCTCATATCCAAAAAAAGGCATTGTTTAGATCTAACATCTAACTTGGACCTCTTAACACTCTCTTTTGGAACTCTGTACTCAATGACAGATGAAGAACTCCTATTGATGAGATAGCAACCAGTGCTAATTGCTTCTGCCTAGAAACTCTTTGACAAACCCGCATTCAATCTCATGCAACGAGCTCTTTACAACAAAATTCTATTCATCCTTTCAGCTACCCCATTCTGCACTAGAGTTTTCCTCACGGTAAAGTGCCTCATGATATATTCATCCTTGCAGAATTTTAGAAAACTATTGATAGGAATGTGCAATCCCTCTAATTGTATAGAAATTGATGAACAAAACTTAGAAGTAATAGCCATGATGTTGTTAGTATGCTTAGGCTGAAAATAAGGTAGGTATCTACAGTCTAAGTCAGATGCTGGAGAGCAGACGGTCACAGATTGAGAGCATTGTGTAGATCACTAGATACAGACTACTACAAAGAATTTCTGCTATATAGCTAACACATTCATGGGAAACAAAAGACCTGCAAATGCTTCAGGATCTGGGATTGATCTTGTAGACAAGAGCCAACATAGCAATGCATGGATTATATCAAATCTAGGTGCAGACGAGGTTGTAGCAGTGACTGGGTGCAGACGAGGTCTCAACGATATTGAGTGCAGATTCAGTTGCAACAGACTAGAGTACAACAAAAATGGTTGCCAAGGTTGGGGCAGAAATATGAGGATCAATCAAATCGAAGATTTGAGGTACAGAGTGATAGTACGAGGATCTGAAAAATTTGAGCAGTGAAGGTTTACATGTGACAAGTGTCACAATCAGATCAAGTACACAAGTCATAGGTTTATAAAATGAGGATCAAAAATCTCAAGAAACAATGGTTGTTGAATAAGAGATTGAACGTACAAGTATGCAAAAATAATCCAAATTCAAAACTATTGAAGTGAGCTGAATTTAAGAACGGGTTGAAAAGGATTCACTAGCATGCACTGAAGAACAAAAGCTGCATCAGAGTACAGTGAAGAATTTATGCAAGGATCTAGGTTCTTTGCCTTTGACAAGTTACCTAGCTTGTAAAGAGGTTGTATTGTAAGTAAAAAATAAGAAGATACTAAACTCACCTCTTGGATTTACTAAACTATTCATCAAGGGAAGACTAGACTAAGCTCTCGGATATCCGTAACGAGTGTTTGAACCAGTATAAATCATGTGTTCTTTATTTACTTTTCTTTGTTATAAGCTATTAGAACTGTTAGGAATCAATCATAATAGAAAACAGAGACAAACACTCAAATTTTGAGTCTCTGTTGCAAACCACCTTAGTAGTCTATAAAGAACAACTGTTGCAAACCACCTTATTGAAATTCATTATTCTACTGCATTACACTGATAAATTTTAAAACAAGCTATTCATCCCCCTTCCTTTAGGTTGTGTCTGTGGATCTTATAACTGTCTTCTATGTATTCAGTGCCATTGTTTGACCTGAAATACTTCAGTTTCTTTTCAGTCTACCTTCCACTACTTGAAAATACTGAATACTTTTGACTTGTGCTTCATAAAGAATGTTCAGACCTTTCTCGAGTATTCATTAATGAACGTCATAAGATATTAAGCGCCCCCATTTGAGACATCCTTGATAGGCCCCCAGACATCAGAATGAACATAATCAAGGATGTCCTTCGAAGTATGAGTACCTGCCTTGAAGCTAACTCGCTTCTTCTTTCCATACACACAAACCCTACAGAAACCAACATTATAAGTCTTGACACCCTTAAACACTTGCTTCTTGTGAAGATGTGTCATACCACCTTCACTTAAGTATCCAAGTTTCATGTGCCACAACGGTGTATCATCTCTGCTAGACTTTTAACTGGATGAAACTGCTGCTCCATCCACTATAATGCTCCCAATTAACTTATAAAATTTCCAGATCTTCTGGCCTTTCATCACTTCTAGTGATCCCTTCATGACTTTCATGATCCCATCCCTAACCTATATACTACACTTCGCAGCATCCAAGGCACCAATGGAAAGGAGATTCTTTCTAAGTTCTGGTATGTATATCACATCAGACAATGTTTGAACAACCCCGTCAAACATTCTAACCTCCATAGTACCAAAGGAGTCATTCTCTATCAACACAGTTCCACCACTGTTAGGTGTCAATGTATCAAACCAATCCCTATGCTAACACATATGAAATGAAAACCCAGAATCCATAAGCCATCCTAAAGTTAGATAACTACCTTTGATAGCCAAGAAAATGCCATGGGACTCTTCAACATCTGAAGCCACATAAAGGTCATCGTCACTAGCATCAGACTCATCTGTAATCACATTCATGGAACTTGATGGGTTCTTTCCCTTGTTCTTGTGTTGAGGACTTTGAGCCTTCATATGTTCCTTCTCGTGACACTTGTAGCATTCAAGCTATGAGAGAACTTGATTCCCTGATCGAGACATGGAGCGTGACTTCCCTCGAGCACCTTGCTTTCTGAACTAACCTCGACCTCTTTTCTCTAACTTCACCATATACCCTCTACTTTGACTAGACGAACCTGACAAATTTAACTTATTGATGTCAAGAACAACTGCAATATCCTCTTCTGCTCTCAACTTTTCCTTCCTAACATGTAGGGTAGTCTTCAATGTTGAGTACGAACAAGGAAAAGACTACAGCAAGTTCAAAGCCTGATCATCATCATCCATCTTCACATCTAAGCTAGTCAACTGAGTAATCAACCGATTAAACTCTGCTATGTGATCATTCAAATATGCTTCTTTGTTCTTCTTCAGATCAAATAACTCTATCTTCAAGAAGAGCTTATTTGACAATGGTTTTGACATGTAGATCGACTCTACCTTTTCCCATAACTTCTTAAGAGATGTCTCCATGAACACTTCGTATTTCACCGTTGACGCAAGACTCAGTCGATTGTGGATGTAGCCTTAGCTTGAAATACTACCCATTCATCAGCTTTCATCTCAGCGGGTTTCTCTTCCTTAAATGCTTTGAACAATCCTTGTTGCACAAGGATATCTTTGACTATGCTCTGCCATATGCTAAAGTTTGTCTTCCCATCGAATGGTTTGATCTTGTACTTACCCATTCACCATCTTCCCAATTATGCAAGATCCAATGAACCCTAGTCTTTGAATATCCCCTTCGGCAAACTAGACCTAAAAAATCGGATCTTTATCCGCAAGATCCAATCTTTCCCTTGTTACTTGAGGCTCCGATACCACTTTGTTACGATTGAGGGGAGAGCCAATGGAGGAAACCACGTCCCCAATCCATGCCTAAATAGAATACAAATGTGAAATGGGCCCAACTATTAATTCAAAGGTTTAAACTGATAGTTTATTTGATATCACCTGTTCAGCCCAATGAACCATAGGGTTTGATATCACTTATTAGGAATTATGCACCTCCAGAAGATAGTCAGGATTAATCAAGCACATGAAGAGTAATCAAACAATAAAGAATGCAAAATGACACCAAGATTTATGTTGAAAACCCTCAAGGAGAAGAAAAAACCCACTAAAAACAATCATTAATCAACAATCCGGATTACAATGATCATCTCTACCCGAACCCACTCGATCTTATTTCTGTTTCGCTCACAAAAACCTAAAGGAACTTATGTGATTGGATCTCTCTCTCTCTCTCTCTCTCTCTCTCTCTCGTACTAAAGGATATAACGCTCCGATTTTTCATATGATAATATAAATGACTATCGGTAAGTCCCAACACCATAGGTAAGTAAAAATTACTTAACTAATTTAGGTACAGAAATAAATAAAATCCACATAGACATAAACCAATAATGTTATCTAATATAGCGGAAACTCCTCATTTATTATAAATTTCACTTAGTCCATAATTACAATCCAGTAGATGCATATTAACATCATAACCTATATCATACCTGCCCATCATTTCTGGCTTCTGAAAACAGAGAAGAGAAGAAACACAAAAAAAATAATAACCGTGAAGCATATTACCTCAATAACGTGTTGGCCCCTTTATCATGGGTTACACGAGAGAAGAAGGTAAGAAAAGAAAAAGAAAATAACCAATTAGGTCCTTTGTTTCAGCACTCTGGAACTATCATCTTAATCTGATATTTATAATTATCATCTCAAAAATACAGTGAAGACAGACAATAGATACCCTCAATGCTATAATTATGCACTTGACGAGACTTATTCAATTCCAACTTATCATGTTCTATTCAGTTTTAGCAAAAGGAATATTTGTGAGAGGGGATTAGCCAAACCGGAGGATAAAGTCTACTATAGTGAGTTTTCCTCGTACCAAAATGACCTCACAAGGTCGATGAAAGAATATCACCATCAAGTCAATGTATAACACATAAGACAGATACAACGTTCTTTGTTTTTTATACCATGGAGTTATCCCACTAATTATGGATTTATACTTTTTTCACTCACTCATCTCCTTTATACCAGTAACCAAGGCATAACACAAATACACACATCTTTTTCTCCCTACACACAGCAATTACAGTCAGTATTTTACATCAGCCACATATAGTGATTATGTTCAAAGATTTCAATCCAAACGTTACCTTTTTACACCGCTTTCCACACACACATATTCTCCACTTTTTCTTTATGTGTCAACAAACAACGTCTCTAACTCCTATAACATATTAAGATTCATATATTAATACATTTCCTTGTAAATGTTTATTAGCGTTACGAAGTTAAATATACTTATTCGTACTTCATGAAAAACCATCATATTAATATTATAACATGATGCTGAGTTTAGTACAAGCTTTTGATACTTATTTTGATTATCGATGATGATGATTTTATATATTAAATATCATTAGAGGTATTTATGAATATTTGGAGTTATTTTGGGGTCAAAATGATCATCTCGTTCCAGAAGGTTCTAAGACAACATCACGACCTCTTTGTCAGAATATCCGACCTCTGGAGCGGGTGTCCAAGTCTCTGGAACAGGCGTTCCAGCTTTTGGAATGATCTTCCCGGCCTCTAGAACGGGTGTTCTAAATTCTGTCCAATTTGACCTTTCAATATATTTAAATCTATAACTTCTTCTATGCAATTCCAAAAATTATTTTGTAAAATTTCACATAAACTAGACTTCATAATCTTTCCAATGAATTGAACTTTTTACTTAAAACCTTATCAATAATAACAGTCAATAAGTTCATGTTTATATTTACCATATCAAGGCACAAAGTCATCTTTGTAATCAGATTTTTTGGCCAATTGATATATCCGTACGTTTTGATTTATATCTTAAGATTTTCAACTCCGAATCATTATTTATTAACTTCATTAGAAACTAGACATGTGAGAATTTAACATATGTTTTATAACACAAACGACAGACACACATCAATTTATGGATTTACGTTCCTTTCACACATTAACCCTTATTATACTAGCAAACAAAGGCATAACACACATCATGCAACAATACTCCACAACACTCAGTATTTAAGGCACAACATTTACGATCACTATTTTACGTCAGTCACATTTAGGGACTACGTCCAAAGATTGCAATGCATATTATTATACTCATGGTATAATAATATGCATCGCCACACACAATAAATCTAAATATTACCTTATTACATCGTTTTCCACACACATGTGCTCGACTTTTCCTTTATGTGTCAATAGTGTCTCTAACTCCTATAACATATTAGGATTCATATATTAATACATTTCCTTATAAATGTTTATTCACGTTACGGAATTAAACATATTTGTTCGTACTTCATGAAAAACAGTCATATTAATATTATGACATGCAACTGAGTTTTGTACAAGTTTTTGATATTTATTTTGATTGTCCAGATATTTGTGAATATTTGGAGCTGTTTTGGGGTCAAAACGATCATTTCCGGTCCAGAAGGTTCTAAGACGGCATCTCGATCTCTGGGACGGGTGTCCCAATCTTTGAAACAGGCATTTCGATCTCTTGAACGAGGTTCTCGATCTCTGGAATGGGTGTCCAAGATTTTGTCCAAAATAACCTTTGAACGTATTTAAATCTATAACATCTTGCATACAATTCCAAAAACATTTCTGTAAAATTTTACGTAAGCTGAACTTTATAGTCTTTCGAGTGAATCGAAATTTTCATCATAAGACCTTATCAATAATAATAGTTAATTAGTTCAAGTTTATATTTTTTAACCTTACTAGTTTAGATAGTTTAACATTACTTCACTAATTAACTCATAACTCTCTACATACAACTCTAACTAATTATTTGTAAACTGTTCTGTAAATTATAATTTCATACCTTTTCAGTGATATAGGGCTTGTCTTATAAAGCATGTTATGTAATTTCATATCAAGGAACAATGTTTTTTATAGGTTGATATATCCGCATATTTTGATTTATATCTTAAGATTCACAAATGTTAATCATGATTTATTAACTTCAATAGAATTTGGACATGTGAAAATTAAAATATATTATTATCAGAATTTATCAAAACGTGTGTAATTTTTCACAGAATTTCTAATCAAGATGATCATTTTCTCTTAATAACGGTGAAGGATTCTCGTCGTGCTAGTCCTACCACCTAACTTCTCCTCTTCTCCTCAAACTTCTCCTTCTTCCCTTCTCCTGATTAACTATAATCTTGCATGATAAAGAGTATTTTGTTTTATGTGCATAAAAAATTTTCAAGAAGAAAAGAGCTTGTATTTAAAGATAATTAAATTAATTAAAATAGTTTTAGTGGATAATTAGTGGATATATAATAAATTTAATTTAGGTGGAGTCAAAATTGACATAAAAAAAATAAGTGTCGAAATTAGGTGTAGGCCATTTTCGTATAAATATGATATTTTCATATTAAAATCATATTTTCCTATATTTACATATCAGGGTTATATTTCATCCATATTTTACATTCTTTCACTATTATATCGTCAAATAAATCTTTTAACCCCGCAAAATAAATTATAACATATGATAATTTACTATTCACATTAATTATCGTGAAACTAAATTTTACTGAATTTTTCGTGCCCTTACAAAGACTTAGCAACATGATTTTCAGTTTTTGTTTTCTATTTGATCTTGTGCAACATTCAAGATTCCTTTTACAAAAAAATATTTTATTACATGGAGTGCTTTTTTTTTTTTTTCATTATTGGTTTTTTTTTTATTATTGATATTTTTTCACAATTTTGGCCAATGATACCAAATAATCTCTTAATTAATGAAACGGAGGATGCGATAAGTTTAGGACCAATTATCCTCGGAATAATTCATTATGGGCAACCTAATAGTCCCTTCGTCCCAATTTAATTATAACATGGTTTTTTTTATTATTCATTACGTATTTTGAGAAGTTTCATTTTTCGTTTTAATGAAACGAAAAAATTATGCCACTGATGACAGATTGAAATATATAATTTAAATTATTATTAATAAAATTATTTTCTATATTCATTCCTTAATAAGAAACATAAGAACTAGCATTCTGACTTATATTAGGTTGCTTTTGACATATATTAGGTGACTTTAGACATATAGTAGGTTATTTTATGATAATTTTCCAAAAAATTGATATTTGATCATCCATAATTAAAATATTATGATTAAATTAAAACAAAAAGAAGGAATTAGATTCTAACTCTAGTCACTAAAACCAAAAAGGAATATTCAAAGTAGAAAAAGTAAGTATAGTTGGGTTGGGTGCAAAGAAAAGACCCTTCCCAAAACTAAACAAATGCATGTTCGTTGATGATGACCTGATCTAATATGGTTTCTAAAATCAGATTAAGGTCAATGGGCATCCTTCCATCCATGTTAGGGGCGTAATCGTCGTTTTGAATCTATCCTAGATGAATGAAAAGTAGAAAAGTGAATCCTCCATCATATCCCCTGTTCCGAAAAAAATATTCTCTTTTATTTCAAAATAAATATAATAATTTGATTAAGATTTATCTAGATAAATTTTTATTTATATTATAAAATAATCAAATATTATTTTTTATAAAATTATCGTAAAATATTATTGATAGTTTAAGTTATTTATTTCAATCATACATCAATTATCTAAGTTTTTTACGTCATTAAAATGAATAACAAAGTTTTTCAAAATACATATTGAATATTACAAAAAAAAAATATTGTATTTATTTTGAAATAGAGAAAATACAATGTTGTATCATTAATACATTATTTAATACTCCTATAGTCCCACATTTATTATTATATATATAACTACACAAAACCATTTTGTGAGACGCCAAGAACATGCGACGTCAAGATATAAGACGTCAAAATATAAAGCATCATCAATCATTTCAAATAGTCTTGAATTTTTTCAAATGTTAAATTTTATAAAATAAAAAAAACTTTATAATCTTTATAACAACAAATATAAAGAATTCTTACTACAAAGATTATAAACAATCCTATTCTTATAAAAAATATTATGAAGAATCATAGAAATATTATATATATACACATGCACAAAAGAATCATACAAATATATGTATATATACACACACACAAAAATAACATTAACAAAAACACAACATCACAAAATCAAAATCAAAACATCTAAATACACAAAATCACAATCAAAATAAAAGATATATAATTTAATTAACATAGACATATAAAATGATCATAAACAATGTAACTATTTAACATATAAAAAAAGTAAATGATCATTAAAAAAAAACCGTGCAGTGCTCATGGTAGTAATTTAGTTAAATGTAATATTTGATTTTTCACGGAAATTTATGTTTGTGTTGATTTTTGTAAGTAAAGATTAAATTACATTTGAGATTGTGTGAGAGGAAGGAGAAAGAAAAAAAAGAAAAGAGAAAGTGATATTGAGATGAATTGATGCAATATAAAATAAAAAATTAAAATATTTTAATATTTTTGAAGAAAAAAATTTATAAATAAGGAAGTGTTGTAATTTTTTTATGAACATTAAAAAAACAAGTATTATTTTTTTTTATAGAACGGAGGAAGTACGTATTTTGAGGAGTTTTTAATTCGTTATTCAACACATAAGAAAATTACATTATTATTTCAGTTGAAGTATTATTTTCAATGTTTAACGATAATTATGAATAAAATGATATTTGATTATTTCGTGAATTATTCGTAAGATGAATAAGTTTAATATTATATAATTTATTTGTTGTATTTATTTTGAGACGACGAGAATGTAACAATCCTGACAAATCTATAAAAAACAAGATTTGAGAGTCAAGGTAACATGATGTTATCCTTTCTAATATTACACTCCCGAAAACACACTTGACTCTGAAATTGTGCTGAGATCCGACACATACGAGTAGTATATATCGTGGCAAAAAGAAGTCACCCAACATAAAATAAAAAAAGAACAACAGAGCAGCCGACCAATATTGTGCTGGCAAATACCTAGAATTTTAGCTGGATAGACAAAAACCAAACTTTATTATTCTCATCACAAAGACACCGCATTATACAACACCGCATGTCTCTCTCCTTCAACAGCTGTTTATCCGCCTACCAGCTTTTCCTTCTAGTAACAACAATTAATTAAAATCAATATAATGTTATTAGGTAAATATGATCTATTTTATGTTCTTAGTAATCATCTTCAGGTATAGTTATCCTCCCGAGCAGATAAAAGGCACTTATAATAGAATAACTTGCCAAATACCATATGAACAGATCGTTTAGCTGATCGATGCAAATTAAGGAGCAACTGCCACGCTAGTTTTATTAATGTAATCGAAGCACTGAAACGTAACAATCATATGCTTAGGTATTCTTGCAATGGACAAATAAACTAATTGAAACAAACATATATAAAAGCTCTTCAAGATTAATTTATATGAAAATCCGAATAGGAAAACATTGTTATACTAACATAGACTAATATAGAGTTAAGGTAAAAAGGGACAAAATAAAAACTAATTACCCCATAGTTGAGATCAAGATCTCTTGCAATTCGCATTGGACTATTGTATAAGCAAAATCATGCATTTCTCCACACACATTAGTAGCAGAAAGAGAAGATGCACATACAAAATATGCTTACACGTACTCATGTCCAAGACGTCCTGGACATATTAGTCACAAAAACCATATGATTTATTTCGTGTGAAGAAAATTGTGTGATTTTTTTAGACCAAAAATTTATTCGATTTTTAAATTAATAAAGACAACCCCAAGTGATCCAGTTTGGCCGGCACTGTTCTGTAAGATTACTCAAGAGAGATAATGCATAAAGATCACATTGAAAGAAGTGTCACTGGTCTGCAAAAGCACATCTTGAAGCAGAGTTCAGAGTTTGGATCTATGCAAAGGACCTGAGTCCTTAATCTTTTGTACAAGTTAGATAGCTTGTAAAAACAAGTTTCTTATAAGCTACAAACAAGAAGATAGTGATACTCACTTCTTGACTTGACAACACTGGTCACCAAGGGAAGACTGGATTAAGCTCTCGATTATCATTTGATAACAAGTGTCTGAACCAGTATAAATACTGTATCCATTACTTGCTTTCATTGCTTAATATTTAGAACTATTAGATATAAATCATCACAGACAAACAGAGATAAACTCAAAGAGTTTGAACTCTCTACTGTAGACCACCAAATATCATCTGCAGACTACCTAAGTGATATACATAAAAACAATGTCTGCAAAGAATTAGTATTCTGTATTAAAAGTTTAATTAATTTTTTAAATAACATATTCACCCTCCTCTAGTTTGAAACTTGGACCTTACAATTGGAATAAGAATCTGCCTTTTCCGACTTAACCGTTTATGGACAGAAAAGGTCATTATCTTACTTGCAAAGAAGTTACTAACAGTTTGTTTCTATAAAGAAGAACGCCTTCACCAAAACTTCCCAAGTGTTCAAACCCCTAACGTGTTCGTTTGACAAGTTCAACCACTGGAAGTTAAGGATGCTTGCACATCTTGATTCAATAGATTAGAGAATGCAAGATATCATTGTTGATGGACCTCATATTCCAATGATTCCAGATCCAGTGGATGAACACTTGAAGTATACAGACAAAAGTCACTTTGGTCAAGAGAAGACTCGGATTTGGTACAGGTGGATAGAAGAGCAAAGAACCAGATATTCAAAGCTGTTGATGATAACATGTTTGAAATAGTGGTTTATACAACTACAACAAAGGAAGCATGAAAAGCTCTACTGCTAAGAAATGAAGGAACCAACGAAGTAAGGGAGAACAAGAAGGATGTCCTAATGCAGCAATATGATTGGGTCTCAATGAGATCTGTTGAAAATTTGACTACCTTTTATGAAAGGTTCAATATTCTTATCAATAATTTCAAAATCTTAGGAAAAAATTTCGAAAACAAAGAAGTTAACCTAAAGTTTATGAGATCTCTTGGTGAAATCTGGAGCATAAAGACCATAGCTATAAGGGAATCAAGATATCTAACAAAGATGTCCCTAACTCAACTGTATGGTGTATTATATAAATACAATCTCGAAATTGAGTAGAATAAACAAATAGATAATGCGAGAAAAAAGACTTTACCTTTCAAAGCTGAAGAAAAAAAATCCTAAAGTCCATGACAGAGGAGGAGACCACTGATACCTCGTATGCAAGTGAACACGCACTTTCTGAAGAGCTGACATTGATGGGAAAGAACTTCAAGAAGAAGAATTTCAAGAAGAGGAATTTCAAGAAGAACTTCCCCTCGAAGACAAAGGAAGCAGAAAAGGAAGTCTGCTACAATTGTGGCAAACCAGGACACTTTGCTGCATAATGTAGATGACCATCACAAGACTCGTCTGCACCAAAATTCAAAAAGGACCACGACAAAGGCAATTCTGGAAAAAAGAAAGAGGCAGAGCCTATGCTGCAAAGACATGGAGAGATACAGACTCTGATGATGAAGACACAATCTCAAACGCTCAGTTATGTCTTATGGCTAAGGATGATGAAAAGCAACAGGTATTTGATCTTTCTGATTTAGATGCCACCATGGAGGAATTGAAGGAAGCACTTCAAGAAACCTCTGAGAACGTTATTTTCCTTTTGATGGAAAATAAAGAAAACCTTGAGCAAATTACACGTTTAAAAGAGAAATACAATTTAACATATGAAGAGACTAATATCAGTCTAATAAATACTCAAGAAGAATTAATAGAAGCAAATGAAAAAGTGTAACTTCTTAATGCAGTAGTTGAAACACTTACATTGAGAAATTCTGAGCTTCAAAAATAGGTAGATGTTTGGAATGGAAAGACCCCTGAGTTTGCAAAAATTTCTCAACATAGGTTAATCCTCCCATGATAAAATAGGATTAGGATATAATGACTAGCTGAATAATAAATCAAATGAAAAAGTCATTACCAAGGAAATAAAGCAGACTATTGCAAGAACTCTGCAGAAGAGGAATACCTCTACTACAGCATATGTACAGAAGAGCAAAAACTCTACTACTACTCAAACTCAAAAAGGCTGGAATAGACTATCAACACGTACTAATGAAATGTACAATAAGATGCAGAAGGCCAAGAATCTTAGAAAAAGATTTGATGAAAGGCCTCATGAAGCTCAGCATGAACCTAACTATTCAGTGTGGAATAACTTCTCCAGAACAACACAAAGAAAGCCATACTTAAGGCACACCTGCTCATGTAAAATACAGCAGACGAAATGGAGCAGACCACTAAACACCATAAGACCAAAGGTCTACTGCTACACATGTGGCAAGCTTGGTCACAAGTCCTTTGAATACGGAATTCTCACAAGAAAGTAATTCAAGTGTGGATTCCAAAAACTAACATATGAGTGGGTATCATGTATAAGATCTCTATATTTTGATGCAGGAAAAGCAAAGAGAAATATGGTATCTTGATAGTGGATGCTCAGGACATATGACAGGAAATAAATCAATCCTTGAGGACTATAGAAAGGAACAAGGACCTCTTGTCATCTTTGGAGGTGGAAAAGCAGATACATCTAAAGGTTATGAAACTCTTGGTACAAGTTCCTTAATCTTTAGAAATGTAGCTTATATTAAAGGATTAGAACATAACTTGCTTTCCATTAGTCAACTGTGTGATAAAAATTATGATGTGTCATTTACTCATAATTAATGTCAAGTCAAAGACAAAATCACACAAGAAGTCAAATTGATAGGTATAAGAGAAGAAAACATCTATGTATTAGACTTTGACATATCACAGTTTAAACAACTAACATGTTTTTACACTAAAGAAGCTGAGGACACAAACTGGCTATGGCACAAAAGGTTAGCTCATTTTAACTTCAAAACTGTGACCAGATTATCCTTAGAAAACCTAGTAAGAGGACTTCCACAAGAAAAGTTTAAAAAGGATAATCTTTGCAGACTATGTCACAAAGGAAAGCAGACTAGAGCAAGCTTTAAACCCCTAAACGCTTCAGAATCAACTAGAATTATGGAATTATTACATATGGATCTCTTTGGTCCAGTTGAGGTAGAAAGCTTAAACAAAAAGAAGAACACTCTAGTTATAGTAGATGATTACTCAAAGTACACTTGGGTAATGTTTTTGTATAAAAAGAGTGAAACTTGCAGTCTGCTGATTAGGTTTTTAGAAAAATTCAAAATGAAAAAGGTATAGAAGTGATCATGACACTAAATTTGATCAAACAAGAGTAGATGTCTACTGTAATTATCATGGAATCAAACACAACTTCTTAGCACCCAGAACACCTCAATAAAATGGTGTAGCTGAGAGGAAAAATAGAACACTCATAGAAGCATCGAGGACAGTGCTTGCTGATGTAAATTTATCTAAAAGTTTCTGGGCAGAAGTAGTAAATACAACTTGCTATTCTCAGAATAGATGCATAATTCACAAACTGCATAAAAAGACTCCATATGAATTGTGGAAAGGAAAGACACCAAGTGTCAAATACTCAGAAGCAGTAAATACAGCTTGCTATTCTCAGAATAGATGCATAATTCACAAACTGCATAAAAAGACTCCATATGAATTGTGGAAAGGAAAGACACCAAGTGTCAAATACTCAGAAGCAGTAAATACAGCTTGCTATTCTCAGAATAGATGCATAATTCACAAACTGCATAAAAAGACTCCATATGAATTGTGGAAAGGAAAGACACCAAGTGTCAAATACTCAGAAGCAGTAAATACAGCTTGCTATTCTCAGAATAGATGCATAATTCACAAACTGCATAAAAAGACTCCATATGAATTGTGGAAAGGAAAGACACCAAGTGTCAAATACTCAGAAGCAGTAAATACAGCTTGCTATTCTCAGAATAGATGCATAATTCACAAACTGCATAAAAAGACTCCATATGAATTGTGGAAAGGAAAGACACCAAGTGTCAAATACTTTCATGCTTTTGGATTCAAATGTTATATACACAACAATGACAAAAGGTACCTACAGAAATTTGATCCTAAGACATATGAGGGAACTTTCTTAGGGTATTTTACAAACAACAAAGCCTTTAGAGTGTACAATAAAATAACACAAACCATTGAGGAATCAGTTAACGTATCATTTGATGAATCAGAAACATTGATATGAGATGCTAATGTTTTTGATAAGGAATGTGCATGTAATGAATAGGTTGTAGAAGAGGTCATTAAAACTGCAGACAAGGAAGAGTCGTCTGCATAAAATGAAAATGCAACAGAGACATAAGAACAAACTTATCAACAACAACTGGAAATTAATGAATAAGATAAAAGAAGATGGATCAAGGTACACACATAGGATAACAACATTGGAGATAAGGATGCACCTGTGCAGACTAGACGGACATCAAATGGAGAATGCATGTCTGCTTGCTTTATATCAGAAATATAACCAAAGATAATAACTGAAGCCTTAAATGATCCAAACTGGGTAGATGCTATGCGAGAAGAACTAAATGAATTCCAAAGAAATGAGGTATGACATCTAACACAAAGACCCAAAAACTATCCAGTTGTAGGATACAAGTGGGTATTTAGAAACAAAACTGATAAAAATGAAATAGTCATTAGAAACAAAGCTGGGTTAGTTGCTAAGGGATACTCACAAGAAGAGGGAATAGACTTTGATGAAACCTTTGACCCTAAAGCAAGATTAAAAGCCATTAGAATGTTTCTTGCCTATGTTGTATATCAAGGTTTTAGAGTCTATCAAATGGATGTAAAAAGTGCTTTTCTAAATGGAAAGCTTCAAGAGAAAGTTTATGTTGAACAATCTCCTGGTTTTGAAGACTCTGAATATCCAAAATATATACATAGTTTAGACAAAGTATTATATAGATTAAAACAAGCACCTAGGTCATGGTATGAAACCCTCTCAACATTTCTATGAGAAAATAAATTTGAAAGAGGTAAGTTAGATACCACTCTGTTCCTTAAGAGGCACAAGGAACATATATTGTTAGTGCAAATCTATGTGGATGACATTATATTTGGTTGCACTAATAATAAACTTTGTGAACGTTATGCAAAACTTATGAAATCTAAATTTCAAATGAGTTTAATGGGGGAACTAAATATTTCCTAGGACTTCAAGTACAACAATTAGAAAGTGGAATCTTTCTAAATCAATCTAAGTACTTAAAGAACACAATTAAAAAGTATGGCTTAGAAAATGCTAATCATATGAAAACTCCCATGAGCACATCAATTAAAAGATAAATCAAACCATATATAGAGGAGTAATAGGGTCATTGTTATATCTTACTACAAGCAGACAAGATATTCAATACTCAGTATGCGTCTGTGTAAGGTATCAATCTGGCCCCAAGGAATCCCATTACACTACTATAATGAGAATCCTGAGATATATCAAAAGAACTCCAAACCTTGGTGTATGATATCCTTGGAAATCAGATTTTATACTGATTGGTTTTTCGAATGGAGACTTTGTAAGTTGTAGAGTTGACAGGAAAAGCACAAGTGGATCATGTCAATTCATTGATTCAAGATTGATCTCCTGATTCAGTAAGAAGGAGACTACCATGTCAACCTCTACTGCACAAGTAGAATACATAGTTGCAGGAAGTTATGCTGCATAAATACTATGGATGAGATCACAGCTTGCAGACTATGGTATGATATTCTCTGAAATCTTAATATTTTGTGACAACACGTCTGCAATGGCAATTCCAGAAAATCTAATTTTTCATTAAGGAATAAGCATACTGATGTCAGATATCACTTTATCAGAGATCATTGCAAAAAGGTCATGTTAAATTGGAATATATTCCAATACAAAAACAAATTTCAGAAATTTTTACAAAACGTCTCGATGAGAGTAAGTTTATTCAATTTCGAGGAGAATTGGGTATATTTGATTTGAAACAGTGAAACTGGCCAAAATGCTTTACTAGTCTACTGCATATGTAGAATACAGACTATCATTATTTTATGCAGACGAGCATTATTGCTCTACTGCTTGCTGCACACGTGGAAGCAGACTATAAACAATATTGCTTTACTATATTTATTTTTGGAAAGAATATTAACTTTACAAAACGGTTTTCCTTAAATCACGCAATAGTCAAAATAATTGACTGATACTGCATAACGCCTAGAAAGCTCTTACAACAGTAATATTTCTGAAGACTGTGAAAGGAGAAATGTTTCTAAATGAAAATCACTTTACTCTCCCAAACATACACACACACACACACTCTCTCTCTTTCTCTCTCTAAAACACTCTCATCCTTTGTCCAATCATTCGAAACCCTCTACTGCATAAAGAATTGCAAAACCTAACTTTCAATTCTCTCAAATTCACTTTTGAAACTCAAGATTTTAGTCAAACACTCTTCGAAAATGGCCAACACTCTTTCAATCTTCTCAAAGAAATACACCGAATCGGATGAACAATCAAACCATCAAAGAAAGTCAAACTCCAAACTAGTGTTGTGTGATATTTCAATACTTTGCCAGAAGAATCCGATGAGGTGAATGAAGTTGCCGATCTGATCCAAGAAGCTTGACTCAAGTACTTCTGCGAACGAACAAGCATAATCTATGACTACGAAGTACTTGATTTCATCGAAAAGGCAAAAGTCACAGACAATCTCCAACTGATTTCTTATAACTCTACTACAAAGAAAGTCACATTCTACATCGAGGCAGATGATTTTGCTTAGTTTTTCAACTTACCAAATGAGGGGTCAAGGATCGTTCCACCTGCAATCGTGACAACAGGAAGGCACGCCATGCTAGCCGAAGAGAGTTGGAATGAAGGAATAAGGACCATGAAGAAGTTCTTATCTAAACAGCACAAGATGCGTGCAGATATTGTCAAGAAGGTCATTCTCTCTAGAGAATTCAGCAAAGATCAGATTACCACTGATCAACAAGAAATCATGTTTGCAATCCTCACAAAATATGAAGTGAATTGGGCAAAATTGCTCATGTATCAGCTTGCAAAAGCTGTGCAATCAAAGCAACCATTGTTTGGAAGGATTATCAGCATCTTTCTCAAATAAAAATTGAAGCTTTCTGAAAAGGAAGGAGGGCCATGGATGGTGGCCAACCAAATAGATGTCAAGTAGATAGACAAGCAACCTATTGGACTTACAAAGAAGACTATAGCTATGTAGACTATCATCAAACCTACTCACAACCGTCTATAAGTGTACAGACCAGAAGGAAGTCTGCAAACCACCCACCGAAAGCAGCAGTGAAGACCACTACAATAGTGCCAAGAACAAGAAGGTTGCAAGTCAGCAAGGCTCAACCAACTAAGATGAAGAAGCTTAAGGAAGCTAAGAGAAAACTCATTATGCAGACCTCAGACGAGGAGATAATCTCAGATCTTCCAGTTGCAGAGTCGGCTGACATGGAGGTAGATACACAATCTGTCTTAATACAGACTAGGCCAATCGCTGAACCCTCGTCATCAAAGACTCTACCACCAAAGGCACCAGAATTAGCTGCATTTTATGATTCCAATGTGGCATTGGAGTTTCTGAAGGCCGATCGAGACAAGGACCTTCAAAATATAATTATGGAAGCCCAAAGGAGTTACCAAGAGGTCAGGGAAGGACCTCAAGCTCAACTAAGAAAAGAACTTACTTAAAATGGGTACTCACATGATGAAATAAAACAAATAGAAGAAGATCTCATAGAATTGCAACAGATAGGAGTACCTCAGGCCACCTCTGCTGTAAGGTCACTCATAATTCGGCCAACTGCAGAAGAGGCAACCACAACAGCAATTATTCCAATTTCTAGCATTGGAATGGATTTGTCCACTATTGCAGAATACCATCCATCTACTGCAACTGAGGTATGGTTAACCACTACAACTACTGAAGTAATACCTACAGGCGATGATAGTGATGATGGTAATTATGGTGGTGATCAACAGCATGCTGATACTCAGGATGATGATGATGACATCATCGATCAAGAAGGCATCCAGGGATAGACTACAGTAGTCGAGACCGCCATAGCAGAGTCACCTGCAGTAGAATCTAAAACTGATAAACCTATAGTCGAGGAATATGCAGATGAACCATCTATAACAAAGTCTTTTGCAGTAGAACAAGAAGCTTATGAACTTTGCTGTAAATGGTATTCTTCTATAGACTAGTGAACTCTCTTTTCTGTGTTTCACGATTCTCTCTTGAGTAATCTTTGAATGTTGATTACTTTGAATACTTTCCAGTCAATCCTTATTCAACAGCCTTATTCGAAGAGCTTCGTCGGTTACCTTTTATAAGCGGAGGAAACAAACCCATTACCGCATGACACTATTTCTGATGTTGACATCTTGCCACGCGTGTCCCCCACCATCTTGTTTCTGATGTTGGCAGTCCACTCACTCTAGAAATCATGCCATTGCTACTTTAATTCAAATCTTTGTTTGACTGACTGCAAACCTCTGACCCCACCATCAGTAACCATCTCTGCTGCACCCAGCTTACTGCACCTTAGTTTGCATACTGTACTGTGAGACCTCGTCTACACCAGTCCCTGTTACAACCTCATCTGCACATAGCTCTGCTGCACATTGATGCATTCTGTGTTGATCCTTATCTGAAAGCTCAATCCTAGATCATGAAGATTTTGACGCTCTTTTTGTTGCTCATCAATGTCTTAGCTGTTTATCTGAATTCCTTTGTAATAGTCTGTATCTGGTGGCTCATCTGATCTTCATCATCTGGAGTAGTCATTGATTTGACCGTTGCGTGACTCTAGGCAATCAGTTTTTAAAACGTTATTTTCATTCCAAAATAGAGATGCAGTAGAGCAAGAATATCTCTACTGTGCATTCCTCATGTGCAACAAGCAGCAAAGTAAAATAATACTAGTGTGCATACCATAAAATAATGATAGTTTTCATTCTACATGTACAGTAGAGAAGTGAAGCATATTGGCGAATTTATTGATTTAAATGAATTATATCCAATTCACCACGGAATTGAATAAATTTGCTTTCATCGAGAGGCATTGTAAAAATTTTTGTAATTCGTTTTTCTGTTGGAATATATTCCAATTTTAAGTGACCTTTTTGCATATAATCTCTGACAAAGTGATATCTGACATCAATGTGCTTGGTTTTTTCATGAAAAACCTGATTTTTTGAAATTATCATTGCAGAGTGTTGTCATAAAATATTGAAGCTTTCGTGAATATCATACCGTAGTCTGAAAGTTGTGACCTCATCCATAGTATTTGTGCAGCACAGCTTCCTCCAGCTATGTATTCTACTTCTACAATAGAGGTTGACACAATAGTTTGCTTCTTGCTGAACCATGAGATTAGTCTTGTACCAAGGAGTTAACACGATCCACTAGTGCTTTTCCTGTCAACTCTACAACCTCCAAAATCTATATCTGAATAACCTATAAAATCTGATTCCCTAGGATACCAAACACCGAGGTTTGGAGTTTTTTTGAGATATCTCAGGATTCTCTTTATCGTAGTGTAATGAGATTCTTTGGGATCAGATTAATACCTTGCACAAACGCAAACTGAGTATTGGATGTTTGGTCTTCTTGTAGTAAGGTATAGTAATGAGCCTATTATTCCTATATACATAGTTTGACTTATTTTTTCCCATTTTCATCTTTATCTATTTTTATTGATGTACTCATAAGGGTTTTCATATGACTTGCACTTTCTAATCCATATTTTTTTATTGTGTTTTTTAGGTACTTAGATTGTTTCAAGAAGATCCCACTTTCTAATTGTTGTACCTGAAGTTCTAGAAAGTATTTTAATTCCCCCATTAAGCTCATTTGAAATTTAGATTTCATTAATTCAGCAAATTCCTCACAAAGTTTATTATTAGTGCAATCAAATATAATGTCATCAACATAAATATGCAAGAACAATATATGTTCTTTATGCTTTTTCAGGAATAGGGTGGCATCTACCTTTCCTCTCTGATATTTATTCTCACATAACAAGGTTGAGAGAGTTTCATACCATGCCCTTGGAGCTTGTTTTAGTCCATATAATGCCTTGTCTAACGTGTAAACATGGGTTGGATGTTTAGAGTCTTCAAAATCAGGAGGCTGTTGAAGATATACATCCTCTTACAGCTTTCCATTTAGAAAAGTACTCTTTACATCCATCTGGTAAACTTTGAATCCTAGATATACAGCATAAGCAAAGAATATCCTTATCGCTTTCAGTATTGCAATAGGGGCAAATGTCTCATCAAAATTGATTCTCTTTTCTTGTGAGTATCCTTTTGCAACTAACCTAACTTTGTTTTTTATGACTGTCCATTTTCATCAGTTTTTTTCTGAATACCCATTTGCAGTCAACAATTGGATATTTTCTAGGTCTTGGTGTTAGATACCATACTTCATTTTTTTGGAAATCATTTGGTTCTTCTTGCATGGCATCTACCCCAGTTTGGATCACTTGAGGCTTCACTTGTTGTCTTTGGTTCTATTTCTGATATGAAGCAAGAAGATAAGAATTCTCTGGTTGTGGCCCTTCTAGTCTGCATAGGTGCATCCTTGTTTCCAAAAATGTCTTCCTGACTGTGTGCCTTGATCCATCTTCTCTTGTCTTGTTCATTGGTTATATGCTTCAATTGTTTAATGGTTGAATGTTCTGACTCTGCTGCGTTGTGGTTTTCTTTAATGTGTGATGATGACTCTTCCTTGTTTGCAATTTCAATTCCGTCGTTTGTATCCGGTTCATCATCCATGCTTGCACATTCCTCATCAAAGACATTAGCATCTCGTATGTCTATTTCGGATTCAAAGGACACATATACTGACTCCTCAACTGTTTATGTTCTTATATTATATACTCTAAAGGATTTACTGATTATAGAGTATCCCAAGAAGGTTCCCTCGTTTGTCTTAGGATCAAACTTCCCTAGATGATTTTTGTCATTGTTATGTATATAGCATTTACACCCAAAGACATGAAAGTATTTGACACTTGGTGTCTTTCCTTTCCACAATTCATAGGAGGTCTTTTTATGCAGTTTGTGTATGGTGCATCTGTTTTGAATGTAGCATGCAGTGTTTACTGCTTCTGCTCAAAAGCTTTTTGGTAAGTTTGCATCAGCAAGCATTATCCTAGTTGCTTCTATAAGTGTCCTATTTTTCCTTTCTGTTACACCATTTTGTTGATGTATTCTAGGTGCTGAGAAGTTGTGTTTTATTTCGTGATCATTATAGTAGGTATCTACTCCTATTTGATCAAATTCAATACTATGATCACTTTTAATCGTAATTACCTCATAGCCTTTCTCATTTTGAATTTGCCTTAGTAATCTAGTCAGCAGACTGCAAGTTTCGCTCTTTTTATGTAGAAACATTACCTATGTGTATCTTGAATAATCATCTACTATAACTAGGATATATTTCTTTGTACTTAAGCCTTCTACCTCAACTGGACCAAAAAGATCCATATGTATTAACTCCAGAATTCTCTTTGATTCTGATGAATTTAGAGGTTTAAAGCCTGCTATAGTCTACTTTTCCTCTTGACATGGTCTCCATAGTTTATCTTTTTTGAACTTTACTTGTGAAAAACCTCTCACTAGGTTTTCTCAAAATAATTTGGCTATAGCTTTAAAATTAAGGTGTGCTAATCTTTTGTGCCATAGTCAGTTTGTGTCTTCAGCACCTTTTGTATAAAAGCATGTTACTTGTTCTTATGTCAAGCATGTTACTTGTTACTCCATAATTGTTTTGTTTTCTAATTCCTATTAATTTGACTTCCTGTGTGACTTTGTCTCTTACTTGAAACGAATCATGAGTAAATGAGACATCATAATTTTTGTCACATAACTGACTACTGGATAGTAAGTTATGCTCTAATCCCTTGACATAAGATACATTTCTAAAGATTAAGGAACCTGTACCAAGGGTTCCGTATCCTTTTGTTATACCTGCCTTTCCTCCACCAAAGATGACCAGGGGTCCCTGTTCCTTTTTGTAGTCCTCAAGGATGGTTTTGTTTCCTGTCATGTGCCTTGAGCATCCACTGTCAAGATACCATATTCCTCTCTCTTTTTTCTGCACTAAAACATAGAGAGCTTATACATGTTACCCACGCATATGGGTCCTCATTTGCTAGTCTTTGGAATCCAAACTTGAATTATTTTCTTGTAAGAATTCGAACATTCAAAGGACTTGTGGCCAAGCTTGCCACAGGTTTAACAATAGACCTTTGGTTTTATAGCTCTAGATAGTGTGCTTGAGTTTCTCTACCTTTTCTTCTATATTTGGCATAAGCAGATGTGCCTCAAGTGTGGCCTTCTCCATATTGTCTTGGTGATGTTGTTCCACACTGAGTAGTTAGGTGCATACTGAAGTCCATAAGGCCTTTCATTGATCCTTTTCTCAGGATTCCTGGCCTTCTGCACCTTATGGTACTCTACATCAGTTCATGTTGATGGTCTGATCCAGACTTTAACCGTATGGGCTTGAGCAATAGAGATCTTACTTTTCTGCATTTACTCTGCAATATAGCTTTGACTCTTTTGCACTCCTTGTGCAATAGAGGTATTGCCTTTCTGCAAGATTTTTGTAGAGGTCTGCTCTGTCTTTTTCTTACTGGTGATGACCTTTTCATTTATTTTCATATATGAACTATTATTTAACCACTCATTATAGCCTAACCCTGCTTTATCATGTGAGTATTAACCCATATTAAGCATTTTTTGCAAACACATGGTCTTTCCGTTCCATGTATCTACTTGCTTTTGAAGTTTAGTATTTCTCAATTTGAGTGTTTTCATTGCTGTATTGAGAAGCTTCACCTTTTCATTTGATTCCTTTATCTCATCTTGAGCATTGACTAGGCTGCTATTGGTCTCTTTATATGTTTGATTGCATTTCTCTTTGAGATTTGCAATTAGCTCAAGATTTTCTTTATTTTCTTTTGAGAGGGAAATAAAGCTTTCAGAGGTTTCTTAAAGTGCTTTCTTCAATTCCTCTAGGGTGGCGTCTGAGTTAGAAAAGTCAAATACCTGTTGTTTTTCGTTATCTCTCGCCATGAGACAGGGCTGAGCATTTGAGATTGTTTCTTCATCATCAGAGTCTGTCTCACTCTATGTGTTAGCAGCATAGGCTTTACCCCTTTTTTTTCTTCCAGGATTGACTTTGCTATAATCCTTCTTGTACTTCTATGCAGACGACTCTTGTGTGGATTTTCTGTATTATGCAGTAAAGTGTCCTGGTTTGCGACAGTTATAGCATACCTTCTTCTCAGCTTCTTTCGTCTTTGTGGAGAAGTTCTTCTTGAGATTTCTATTTTTGAACACCTTTTTGAACTTCTTTCCCATCATTGCAAGTTCTTCGGATAGTACATGTTCACTTGCAGACAAGGTGTCACTGGTCTCTTCCTCTGCCATTGGCATCAGGATTTTCTCTTGAGCTTTAAAAGCTAGAGTCTTCTTCCTGGCCTCATCTATTTGTCTCTTCTGTTCAACTTCTAGATTATAAGTGTATGCAGCACACCATATAGTTGTTCCAAAGACATCTTGGCAAGATCTTTGGACTCTCTTATTGCTGTTGTTTTTGTTCCCCAGATTTTACCAAGTGATCTCATGAACTTTAGGTTGACTTTCTTTTTTTTCGAAAGTCTTTCCTAAAGTTTTGAAATTGTTGATGAGAACATTGAACCTTTCATAAAAGCTAGTCAAGTTCTCATCTGATCTCATTGAGACCCAATCATACTGATGCATCAGAACATCTTTCTTGTTTTCTCTGATTTCATTGGTTCCTTTATTTCTAAGCAATAGAGCATCTCATGCTTCCTTTGAAGTGGTAGTGTGAACCACTATCTCAAACATGTCATCATCCATAGCTTTGGATATCTGATTTCCTGCTCTTCTGTCCACCAGTACTAGATCCCAATCCTCCCTTATCCAAAGTGACTTCGGCTTCTGTACTTCATTGCTTGTATCAATTGGATCTGCAATCATTGGTATGTATGGTCCATCAGTGATGATGTTTTGTATCCTTTCATCTATGGAATCCAAGTGTGCAAGCACCCTCAGCTTCCAATAATTGAACTTGTCGAACGAACATGTTGGTGGCTCTTCGCTGTTGGGACATTTAGGCAGCTTTGGTGGAGCCATATTCTCTTTGTAAAACAAACTGTTAGTAACTTCTTTGTAAATTTAATTCTAAAAATATGACCTTTTCTTTCCAAAAACTGTTAGGTCTGAAAAAGTCAGACTGTGATACCAATTGTTAGGTCCAAAGATTCAACCTAAAGAGGAGGGTAAATAGGTTGATCCAAGATATTACTGTAGTTTTAAAACTTTGAACACTACTGTTCTATGCAGACTACTGAGATAGTGATCGATTTCTAACAGTTCTAAATATATCAATCAATGAAAACAAATAAGGAACACAATATTTATATTGGTTCAGACACTCGTTATCAACTGATAATCGAGAGCTTAGTCTAATCTTTCCTTGGTGACTAGTTTAGTCAAGCCAAGAGGTGAGTTCACTATCTTCTTGTTTGTGGCTTACAAGATAATCTCTTTTTACAAGCTAGCTAACTTGTACAAAAGATGAAGAACCCAGATCTTTGCAAAGATCCAACAACTGGACTCTACTACAGCTATTTGTTCTTCTATGTAGACTAGTGAACTTTCTTTCTTTATTCTTCACGATTTGGCTCACTTGAGTAATCTTTGAATTTCTAATTGTTTTGCAAGCTTGATCTTTCAATCACTCATCCAACAACATTTCTCACTAAGCCTCAAAGATCCCTTTTTATAGGCTGAGGGAATGAACCCCTAACTATGTACAGGACCTGATAGTATAGCTTGTCACATGTGAGCCTCAATTGATGTTGACAGGTCACCTTTTTTAGATTCTCGTACTGTCATACTCTAAACCTCAAATCTTCGATTTAAATGATCCTCATACCTTTAACCCAAACCCGAGCAACCATATGTGTTGTACTCTAGTTTGTTGTACCTTACTCTACACTGAGTATTGTGAGAGCTCGTCTACACTCATATCTAATGCAGTTCATGCATTATTGTATTGGTCCTCGTATGCAAGTCCAATCGTAGAACCTGAATCATTTATGGGTTTTTTGTTGCCCATGCACATCTTACTTGCTTAGCTAAAATCCTTTATAGTAGTCTGCATCTGGTGGTTCACATAATACTCTTCATTTGCGACCATTTGCTCTCTAGCATATGATCTAGACTGCAACTACCTACTTCATTTTTAGTCGAAGCATACTAACAACATCATGGCTAATACTCCTAAGTTTTGTTCATCAATTTCTATACAAGTGGAGGGATTGCACATTCCTATCACACACTAACAACATCATGGCTAATACTCCTAAGTTTTGTTCATCAATTTTTATACAAGTGAAGGGATTACACATTCCTATCACACACTAACAACATCATGGCTAATACTCCTATTTTTTGTTCATCAATTTCCATACAAGCAGAGGGATTGCACATTCCTATCACTATCAAGATCGACATGCTTAATTTCTTCGACCCCAACCGCCCTCATAGTAAATATTAGGCTTCCATTCAAACCTACCACCAAAGTGAAATTCCAAAGTAATATCCTACAATACCAACAAGAGAAAAAACATAAGTTTTGCACAAAAACAAGTTATATGCAAAGAATATCTATGAAATAAGAAGTATGCATGCCACTTTTACATAAACGAATCTCACATCTAGCAAGTCATAACATAAATCTCAGATCTGGAGAACAAAGTCATTAAATCGAATATGAAAATTTTTATTTCAACGAAAACAATTTATGCATGCATTTCACGAACACTTCAAGATCTATGAAATCAATTAAAAGTGTGGGAGAGAACAACTTGCTTACCTCTTTTCCTTATACCCAAAGCTCAAATCTAGTCTTCAACAGCTTGGATTTTGCTCCCAACTAAATGATTCCAGACCATTATCTCCTAGATTTTTTTTCCTGTAGGTTTCTCTCTCTAACTGCTTGGATTTTGGGAAAATGTATGAGAGGGAGGAAAAATATTATCTGGCTTTGTTCACTTTTGGACAAAATAAATGAGGGAAACATAGTAAATACACAAACTCAGTTAACGGTGTAAGCAAAAAGCAAATGATAGGGGGTTTTATGTATATTTTAGGAGTCTATGGGGGTTATGTGTCACAAGCTTGAAAGTTCAGGGAGGTTTTTTTTTTTTCTTAAATTTAATAACATGTTTCGTATTATGGAGTTAAGGCAGAGTGTGATGACTTATGGTGGAATCAAGACATGGTGTGAATGTTCATAGTAGCAAATTACCACACAAATTGTTATGCTAATGATTTCTTAAAGTATGTCTAACAATTTTATTGGTGAAATTGAGAATGTTTTTATGTCAATCCAATTCAAACGATGTGTTGAACCTTGTGATGTTTTGGTGTTGATAAATAGCAGAGCACATTAGACTTACAAGTTTGATGATGTGCAAGTGTAATGTACAAGCTTGGAGGAATCTGATGGATACAAGATTACATATCAAGGAAGTAATCAAACCTCAAGCCAAAGATGACAACTCAAGCATAATACACCAAGATTACAAGATTGAGCTACAGATCTATTAAGTAGTGTAAAAGTATATTGTACACAGGTTGGTACTCTTGTCTATTGGTTGTAGCAATGAGCACACGAGATTTGAATTACCTTGAACATGTTTTTGAAACAGACTTAACCTTGACTAAGAACTGGTTCTTGTCACAGTGATAGTTCTGTAACAGAATCTTGATTTTTCGGGTAGTGGTTTAAAAGCGATTTAGTGTTTTTAAATTCGATATTTATTTCAAAAAATTATCTTTTAATATGTAGAATGTTTTAAGCGAGGTAGGGTCTTAGGGTTTTACAAAAACGATTGATCTTTCGACAAACTCCAATTTTTATGGAATAGTGGATAGGTTGTTTTTTTACTAGAGCAATTTTTGATTTGGTCATATTCTCCATGACTTCATCTCTCCATGACATGTCTTCACTATTTAGGGAGATGTAAAACACTTTGATCACTATTGATTCACAAATTACAAAATTGCAAAGGATTTTTCAAGGTGTTTTTGTGAAATTCAAATTTGATGAATCAAGAGGTTCAATGTTTTAAATGATAAAAGGTATACTCTAATCTAATGTGCTCATAACTATGATGATCGATAAGGTATCATTTTGCATCATTGTTTGAGTCTGTGTTGTTTTTGGTTTACAACAATCACTTGTGGAGTGGATTGTTGGTAGAGAAACCTTGGCTTAGGTTGATATACATGACTACAGTACAGGAGGTGTTTGTATTTTAGTTCTCCTTGTCTTAGGACAGACTAGGTGAACGAGCTTGTAATAGGATTTACAAGTTTGGAGAGTTGCAATAGACTCTGTAAGTAAGAGATGATAGATTGTATTTAAGTTTGTTATAGTATATTGTTGTGCCTCTACATTGGATGTAATTCCTTCACATAGTTGAGGACGAACCAGTATAAACTCTGTGTTTTATATTTCTATACTGATTATCATTATCATGAACTGAATCATATATGAGAATCGAGTCATTTGGATTTCAAACAACTATTTAAGTAAAATTCAAAAATTGAAAATATTCAATTCATCTCCCCCCTCTCTTGAGTCTTTCTACGACTGGGAATTAACACGATGTTTGCGTTGAAATCAACTTTATCCATAGTTCGAATTGATGATATAAGGTCCACAATATGATACGATATGTTAACACTCAATCTTTCAGTAAGCGAATGTCCTTCAAGGATTTGAAGCATGGACAACAAATATATCGATCCACCACATACCAGTCAGACAACTCAACATACAATACACCACATAACTAATCACATAGCAAATGCAACTGGTGATCTCCTATTATTTTTTATTCTGATATCATATCGTGAAACAACTATAAGTCATAACTGAATAAGATCCACACTATGATAAATATATAAACAGTTTTCAATATCGCTGTGAATCGTTGGATTTAAATTTATGTTCAAAAAATATAATTTAATAATAAACTCTTGAAAATTAAGATTCTTATTTAAAAAAAAAAAAGAGAACATATCCACATATATAATCCCGTCAATTACAGAATATGGGATGGACATCTCGTTGTCTATAAGATATACATTATAGGATGATGTATGTAGTCTTATCCTTATTTTATATAGAGAGATTAGTTTCTGATATTCTCAAATTTGAACTCCCTAAACCTCATGATTAGAAAATGATCGATTTATCACTAAATCAATTGTTTTAAAACTCTTTTGAGAAACTCCTTGTAAACGAAGTGAAAACTTTGGAACGATATATTATTATAAAATCAAAACTACACACATTCCATCTCATAATGTCAATCTCAAAATTTTTCACTCACTCACTCCTTCACTCATTCACCCATTTATTTATCTCATCCATTCCAATAGAATTATAATTAACTGATTTGACACGATAATTTATATGTATATTAATTTTTAATGTAAAATTTAAATTAATTTATGATTTTTGAGGTGAGAGAAGTGAAAAAAATAATGGAATTAATTGAATTAATAAAAAAAATTATAATATTTTTAATAAATAAATTTTTTTTAAATGTGATAATATTATAATTTAATTATGATAATATAATTTTAAAAAATTATAATTTTATTAGGAGGAATGGATTATTTCTCATAGAAACAGAGAGGCGGATCAGATCCCACGCACATCAACCCAAAAACCCACAAATATACATAAAAAAATACTTTACATTTCACCACCAGACAACTCCATCATTATAAACCATATTTCACCATCTTCTCTGTTCTCTCTGTACCATTTTTTCCCCATTTAATCTTCTTTTTTTTCATTTTTTATTTTTCTGCAATTGAATCAGCTGCACAGAGCGACAGAGAGAGAGGTACTAGTAGCTAGATACCTCAGAGTACTCAAACTCCCAAAAAGATAATCACACAAATCCCCATGCTGGGTAGCGCCTCAAACTTCCCACCATCAACCACCACCACCACAGCCACCACCACCGGCGGCGGCGGAAACGGCGGTGCTGAAGGAGCTGGTGGTGGTGATCAAGATCATGAGGCGGCGGGTATGAGCATGATTGATGAGTTCGGGGAGCGAGTGGGAGGCGGCGGGGCAGGGGCAGGGGCGTCGGGGAACCGGTGGCCGAGACAGGAGACGTTGGCGTTGTTGAAGATTAGGTCGGATATGGATGCTGTGTTCCGGGATTCCAGTCTCAAAGGTCCCCTTTGGGATGAGGTGTCCAGGTAATTAATTACACTAAGTGATAATAATATTAATCATAATATGAAATTTCGATGATTTCGATTGGTTTTGGGATGAGATCTTGAGATTTTGGGTTATACTGGATTGATTTTAATGTTTTTTGGGATTTATATTGGGTTTTTGATGGGTTTGAATTGGGTTTTCAATATGGAATTGGAATATGATGGATCCACAATTTCCCTAACTTGAATTTCTAGTAATAATGGGTTTTGTTTTGGGATGACTTAATGAAATTCGGACCATAATTCAGCTTTGATTGATTCATCAATAATTTTTAATTTTTAATAATTTTTTTAACAATTTTACTGTAAATGCCTCATTATGCGTTTACAAGTTTCATAGTTTTGCTTGACCCAGGGGAAAAAAAAGTTTCATAGTTTTGGTGTCAAATAGAGCATTTTAATGTTTTTTTTAGTGGTGATGCCTTTTCTGTCTCATTCACTCCTTTCATTTTCCTAAATGGAGTAAGTTACATGCTAATGATGCCTTAATTATCCATGGGGTGCTTATCTGATTGGTAGCCGGCTTTACTTTGAATTATTATCATACAAATTACTACTAATACTATCTAGCTTAGGTGCCCACTCAAAAATACTACTCCAAATAATCATCCATTTACAAATTAGTCCTAATTATTATTACCATTATCTTTTCATTTGGTTAATGTATTCATTTATGTTGAGTGTGTCATATTGCTTACAGGAAAATGGCAGATTTTGGATATCATAGAAGCGCGAAAAAATGCAAAGAGAAGTTCGAGAATGTTTATAAGTACCATAAGAGGACCAAAGATGGCAGAGCAACCAAATCCGACGGCAAAACCTATCGGTTCTTCGATCAGCTCGAAGCCTTCCAAACTTCACCCTCACTTCATCCTCAACTCCCGGCACTGCCTCCTCCACCTCCACCGCCTGTTATGCCAATGCCGATTAGCACAAACAACAACGTACAACAACCAGTCACTGTTCCATTAACAGCAGGAGCAACAACAGCATCGGCGGTTATGACAGGAGTCGTTCAACCAGTGAACGCGATAGCACCTCCTCCTACGTTGCAGAATATGATCCCTCAGTTTCAACTGGGTTCGGGTTTTCCCAGATCGCCGTCAATGACACCATCTTCATCCTCGTCGACTTCGTCCGATGAGAAGATTTTAGGGATGGGGAGAAAGAGGAAGAGGAAGTGGAAGGAGTTCTTCGAGAGGTTGATGAAGAAGGTGATCGACAAGCAGGAAGAGCTGCAGATGAAGTTCCTGGAAGCGATTGAGAAGCGGGAGCAGGACAGGCTGGCGAGGGTGGAAAAGTGGAAGGTGCAGGAATTGGCCAGGCTGAATCGAGAGCATGAGAACTTGGTTCAGGAACGATCCGTGGCTGCGTCAAAGGATGCTGCCTTGATCGTGTTCTTACAGAAGTTGTCGGATCATCAACCCGGACAGCAGCTGCCAATACCTGTTCTCCCCTTGCATTCCGTTCCGCCACCACAGACCAATAACGTTTCCCGACAACAGTCTCCAGAGAATCCTGCTCTGCTGGCATCAGCTCCGTTGACTTCGATTCCACAACCACTACCGCAAACACAAGCACAACCGCTGCAGCCACAAGAAACTTCAGTATCTGCACCGTTGGCCCCGAAACAATCAAAATCAACAGTTCACTCACAACAACTAACTTTGACGGCCAGTGCAAACACCCTAAAGCGGCTTTCAACGGAGGGAGACAATGTGGTGCTCCCACCGAGCCCATCACGATGGCCGAAGGCAGAGATCGAAGCACTGATCAACCTCAGAACCGATCTCGAGCAAAAGTACCAAGGAACGGGCTCCAAGGGACCCCTATGGGAAGAGATCTCGGCCTCGATGAGAAGACTTGGTTACAATCGTAACGCGAAACGATGTAAGGAGAAATGGGAGAACATCAACAAATACTTCAAAAAAGTAAAAGAAAGCAACAAGAGGAGGCCAGAGGACTCCAAGACATGCCCCTATTTCCATCAGCTTGACGCCATCTACCGCGAGAAGAACATCCTCAGGATCGAAAACACGCCATCTACATCGTATCCGATCAAGACGGTTTCCTCTGAGGCAGGGGCCATTGCTGTCGCGCCCATAATGGCCAGGCCTGAGCAGCAGTGGCCCCTGCCTGAGGATCCCGGGAGCGGGGATCCTAATCAGGACGAGGATCAAGAGGATGAGGACGACGACGAGGATGACGATCAAGGGTATGAGCTTGTTGCTACAAGTAATGCCGCGGGAGCTGGTTCATTGGGTGGCGGCGGATCAACAGCTCCTGCTTCTATGGACAATACTTGATCGATTCTTTGATTCAAGAAAGCAAATAATATTGCGTTTGATTGAGATATTGTTGATGTTATTGAAGCTGACAGTCGCTGGTGACACCCCAGGTAGTGAAGGTTGTCGGAGATGGATCGACGGAGAGGGTAAAGAGGGAATTTCACATTCTTGCAGAGATGAAACAGAGCAGCGGCCGGCTGGTGAGGGAAAAGAATAGAAAGCTTTATTTTCATTATTTTTTTGGGGTTTTTTAATTAATTATATTAATTTATTGGGTAATAAATAAATTGTGCAAAGGGGGAATTACAGCGGGGTAAAAATGATTTAATTACAGTGGTTCAAAAGAATAATGGAGGGGGACTTGTCTCTGTACTTTTCTTTTCAATTTCGTGGTCCATTGGTTTTTCTTAAATGTTATAGAGGTGATATAGTTTGTTTATTGGTTTTGGACGGTGTAAAAATGTGATACGTGGATACTTTCATCTTCTTCTTTCTCTCAAATATGCATAATCTTAATTTCCGAGCTGGTTCCTGTGTTTGCTGACGGTATTTTTCCAATGTATATGCAATTGCAATTCTATGTTGTATACGAGATTGTTTCTATAATGGATAGATCACGTTTATCCTATAACATTGAATGTGCTAATTATTTTTATTCTTTTCGCATATGAATCTGAAAATCACAAGAAACAACAACAAAACTACACAATTTGCATTACTCCGTGACAAGGTGAAGGTTCCCTTCGTCATGAAGCGTGCATTGGAGGAATTTCCCGTGATTTATACATTCGCTTCGCAATTGTAATTTCATCTTTTAGAAAGTCAATCACTCAATCCTCGAAGATTCTCCATATTCACTGAGCGTTTTGTATTGACACAATTCAATCATATCAAGGTTCCAATCTGTGAATTAAAAAATGATATATGTGTGTGTGTGAGGGGAGTTATCGTCAATACAAATCCTCGTTGGTTAAAAAAATTACAGGAAATTGATATAAAAATATTTTTATTATCAATTGGTATAATGATATAATATTACCCTTTCATAAAAAAATAAAATGTGTCATCACTCAATTGTATTACTAACAATACTTAAAAAAACAATACACTATACATTAACTTCTAAACCATAAACCTAATCTTTTCACCCAATATCGTTGCAACCGTCACCATCATCGTCGTTGTAACCGTCACTATCATCGTCGTTGCAACCGCTACCACCATCGTCGAAATAAACAATAGATCAAAATGATTGCATACTACACTATTAAATTTCTATTGTACACTGAAAAAAGGAATTGTTCTTCAGATTAAAAATGGATTGTTTATCATAGTATTAGAAACATGGCACAAAAAATAAACTAAAATCGCTTATACCAATCAATGAGATTTTCAATTCAACAATGAGTTTGTCGACTACAATAGTACTCCTTTCATGATAAGAATGACATTGATCTCCATTACAATAGTTCATCAAACACCATACACGAAAATAGTGCGACATCGCCCACCTTTGTCTTCACTGGATTTGTCACTATGATGGATGGGGTCGTGGCGTCGTCAACGATGAGGACGAAGATAAGTTGAAGGCTGCAATAGTGGCAATGGTGATGATGAAGGTGGCGACGAGGTGGGGAAGGAAGAAGGTGATGGTCAAGAGGTAGATTTGGGAGATCGAAGAAGGCGACCGCGATGGAGTAGTTGCGGTAGATAGGAAACTCAAAACTTGGGTTTGTTATTTTAAATATCAATTCTTGTTTAGAGAAATTGACTCAATGATAAATTGTTTCTCTCCTCCTAATCGTGAGATCAGAGATTCCACATTTGAGGGCATCAGGAAACAATCTCTTTAGCTAAACTAATCCTAAATCTTGTTTTAATATATCAATAGTTTTTTTGTTTTATTTTTAATATTTTTTAATTAATTACACATAGTTTTTTAAAAATAACAGGAGATAACACAACATTACACTTTTTGAGAAATATTCCCAAAATCATACACACGGAATCATATTTCTCAAAACATAGAATTTAACTTCTCACTCCCTCTTTCTCCTTCCTCTTCTATAGACTCGGAATCCCTCCAATCCGATTACGATTTCTACACCGAGCTCCTCATTGCCTCCAAAACGCGCTTCTCTCCTCATATTGTTTCCTTGTTAGGGTTTGCTTCAGATCGAAAGGTGAGACGAATGTGTTTAGTGTTCGAGTTGATGGAGAATAGGACCTTGCAAGATACCTTGTTTAGGAATAGAAAGGGGGAGGAGGAGGGGTTGATAGATTAGGAGGTTAAATTGGGTTAGGGTTGCGATCGATGTCGCATAGGGATTGGAGTTCTTGAATCACGAGTGTTAGCCGGGGATCATACATGGTGATTTGAAGCCAAGTAATCTGATGATTTGTGTAAGATTCACAGGTACAATCTAAAGTAGAGGGGAGGCGAATAGGTTCTTTTAAAATTTATCAGTGTAATGTAGCGGAATAATGTATTTCAATCCACTAATGTTCTTTGCAGACTATTGAGATAGTGTATAGCAAAGACTCAAACTTTGATATTTTCTCTCTGTTTGTTGTTGTGATTGATTCCAAACAGTTCAAATAGCTCATAACAATGAAAAACAAATAAAAAACACAATATTTATACTGGTTGATATATTCGTTATCAATTGATAACCAAGTACTTAGTCTAGTTTTCCCTTGGTGACCAGTTTAGTCAATATAAGAGGTGAGTTCACTATCTTCTTGTTTTTTGCTTAAAAGACAACACCTTTACAAGATAGCTAACTTGTCAAAGGCGAAGAACCTAGATCCTTGCATAGATCCTTCATTGGACTTTACTATAGTTTCTGTTCTTCAGTGCAGACTAGTGAACCCTCTTGTTCTTCTTCTTCAATTCAGCTCACTTGAATAGTTTAAATTTGGATTGTTTTTGTACACTTGTATATTCAATCTCTCATTCAACTATTACTATTTCTTGAGCTCTTTGATCCCCTTTTATAGGCCAAGGGAATGAACCCGTGACTTGTGTACTTGATCTGATGGTAACAGCTTGTCACATGTGAACTTTTTCAGATCCTCGTACTGTCACTTTGAACCTCTCATTCAATCTCTCATTCAACTGATACTGTTCTTTGAGCTATTTGATCCTCTTTTATTGACCAAGGGAATGAACCCGTGATTTGTGTATTTGATCTAATGGTAACAGCTTGTCACATGTGAACCTTCACTGATGTTAATAGCTCACCTTTTTCAGATCCTCGTACTCACTTTGAACCTTAAATTTTCGATTTGATTGATCATCATACTTCTACCCTAACCTTATCAACCATATCTACTGTACTTCAGTCTGCTGCAACTCAGTCTATACTCAGTACCATTGAGACCTCGTCTGTACCCAGTCACTCCTGCAACCTCCTCTGCACCCAGATCTGATTCAATCCATGCATTGTTGTGTTGGTCCTCGTCTATAAGTTCAGTCCTATATCATAAAACATTTGCAGGTCTTTTATTATCCATGCATGTCTTAGCAACTTAGCCGAAATTCTTTATAGTAGTCTACATCTGATGGCCCGCACAATGCTCTCCATCTGTGGCCGTCTACCGATACCTATCTAACTTACAGCCTTATGTCACGGGGTTATATTTTCAAGACCCATGCGGCACTCAAACTACTCACACCTTCGTTTAAGCTCAGCCTAACTCCAACCCCAAATGGCTAAGTAAGAACTCGAAGAAAGAATGAGAACTCGGAACAAGCTTTATGAGAGGAAAATACGTTGTATTGCTCTCGGGTTTTTGTGTGTTTACACGGGATCTCTCGGGGAATGAATGGACTCTAACTCATGGTGAATGGTTTGGAAAATCAGCCAAACATCCCCTTATATACAATGCCTCGGAATAATCTAGAACTCTACTCCTAGAGTTTTCTAGAATTTTCTACAACCATCTCTAGTTATGTACAAGGTTCTAGAGTTCTTCAGAATTCTTCAGAGTCTTCCGTAAGCTTGAAGAATTCTCTAGAACTTGGGCCTTTCTTGATGGGCCTTGCTCTTGGGCCTTTAAGAACTTGTCACGGACTTAGCTTTGGGCCACGCTCCAAATTTGGCCTGTGACACATAGCACACTAACAACATCATTGCTAATACTCTTATGTTTTTTTCATCAATTTCTATTCAACTGGAGGGATTGCACATTCCTATCAGTCTCCCCCTAAATTGATGCTAGCAAAAATTTCTAAGTAAAACAACAGGGTAACTCTCTAAATTACATTATTTGATAAAAGAAAAAAAACTCAATCTAATTTCTTAGACTAACATGCAACAAAGGGTGTATACCTTCTGCCTATGATGCTCACTGCCTTTACTACGCTTGTGAGGCTGAAACTCAAATTTTCTTTGATGTGTTCTTTTATCCCCGTGGGGCTGTTCCCTTTGAGTTCGGTGTCCTGATGGCCTCTCTTATAGGGTTTTCTCCTCCTGAGTTCTGTGGCTTGATGACCTCTTCCCTTGAGGTTTTTGCCGCATTGCAGCCCTTTCTTCTTTTATTGATGCTGTTGATTTTCTTTTGAGCTCGTCTGCAGATGGCTTTGTTATAGTTTTCTAAGCTGTCGTTTCCATGGCTGGAGTTTTCTCTGTTGTCTTCTCCCCAGAAGGCCTTGCTACCTCTTTCCCTTTCTTTCCTACCTTTTCCCCTTTTTTGTTTGCATTGATTGCAGCTATAAGGGTTTTGATTATAGTTTTAAGGGCTTTTATTTCAGAAGTTATAGTCTACTAAGCAACTGTGGCTTTGACAGTTTCAAGTTAAAACTTGTTTTCCAACAAGCCAAGCCTTGTGTCGTTACGAGTATGCTCTATAAGCTGTTGTTGGATGGTCTTTAATGATGCTTGCAGTTTACGTAGGTCAGCTGAGTGTTATGCTCTTAACTTGTTCAGATTTGAGGAGTTAAGCCTGTACTACTAAAGATTTAGGACATTAGCCCTTTATATTTGATCTATAAGACCTTCACCCATGTCGAAGAAAGATGCATGGAAGTCTTCAAAACTCCTTTCCCTGATAGTCTTCTCAGCTTCCTACTCATCTACATCTTGTTATAGTCTGTTGAGAAGTTCCTTCAATGCATCCTTTGTCCACTGATGCATGCTATAGATTTTCGAATTTGGTTATCTTAGTGTGTATTCCACAGTAGTTTCTGATGGAGATGACTGTTGATGTGCAAACGATTCAGTCTCTACCATTATTCTTGTAGCAGAGGATGGCTTTTTATGTATTGATGTCATTCTAACATCCGCTAGGGCTTGTCTTAGACTCCTAGCTGCAGTCTAGGGTGCCATCTGAATGTCAGATATACCACTATAGAGTAAGCCTTGGGAAAAACCTAAAACTAGTGA
>LIEC01010514.1:0-18012 GCA_001925005.1 Drosera capensis | reverse complement strand
GGGGTTGAAAATTCCAAGTTCAATGGGAATATATCTTGACGTTGCATATTTTCCTCGCCAAAGGAAGTGTTACTCATTAGGCGTTTGTTGATTTTTTTTTCAAGGGTGACACTGAAAGTGTTGGTTGCTATAGTTGCTCCTCTATTGGAAATAAGGTTGTTTCTTCAGATTCGTCCTCCACTATGACCACTTCCTCTATCTGTGTGGGAGTGAGGTTAAGTGTGGTAACTTCGGTGAACTCTGCTTGCTTAGTAGTCTCTTGATAGTCTGTAGTAGTTTCTTCTGTGATAGCCTCTGTATAAGGTTCAAGTTTCAACCTAGAGGGGGGTGAATAGGTTGTTTAAAAAATTATTCAAACTTTTGATGCGGAATACTAGTTCTTTACATACCACTTGTAAGGTTCGAGTTTCAACCTAGGAGGTGAATAGGTTGTTTAAGACTTTAATGTTCTTTTTATGCGGAATACTAATTTTATGCAGACTGTTGGTCTATACAGACTACTCAAGTAGTCTGCAGATGATAATTGGTAGTTTACAGCAGAGATTTATAACTCTTTGAGTTTATCTCTCTTTCGCTGTTATGATTTATTAGAAGCAATTCTAAATATCAATGTAATGAAAGTAATAAATAGACACGGTATTTATACTGGTTCAGACACTCGATAACAAATGATGATCGAGAGCTTAGTTGAGTCTTCCCTTGGTGACCAGTGTAGTCAAGCCAAGAGGTGAGTATCACTATCTCCTTGTTTGAGCTTACAAGAAACTTTCATTTTACAAGTTGTCTAACTTGTATAAAAGACAAAGAACCTAGATGCTTTACGAAAATCCAAACTCTAGACTCTACTGGAAGACTTTTGTTCTTCTGCAGACTAGTGACACTTTTAACTGTATCTTCATGATTTGGCTTTCTTGAGTAATCTCTGAATTGGTAGATTGGTTTGCACTCTTTGCTTTTCAATCCATGTTTTTCAGTACTCTTCAACAAGCCTCACCGGTTCCTTTTTAAAGGCTCAAGGAACGAACCTATGGCAGACAACGTACTATTCCTGAAATGACACTTTGCCACTAGTGTTTTCCACCATCTCATTCCTGATGCTGGCAAGTCCACTATCCCCAGAATTTGTATCGTTGTTACTTTAACTCAAATCCTCGCTTGACTTACTTGAAACCTCTGACCCCACCCTAACAATCACCTTTTCTACAATCCAGTCTGCTGCAACATCTAGTCTGTACCCAGTCTCTGTTACAACCCTAGTCTGTATCCCATACTGCAATCCTAGTCTGCACACAGTCTATGTTGCAACCCTTGTCTATACTCAGATATGACTCAGTTCATGCCTTGCCATGTTGGTGCCCGTCTACAAGCTCAATCCTTCATCCTGAAGCCTTTGAGTTCTTCTGTTGCTTATCAATGTACTAGTTGTTTATCCAGAGTCCTTCGTAGTAGTCTGCATCTGGTGGCTTGTATGATCCTCATACATCTGCAACCGTCTCCTTACTGGCATCTGACCTAGACTTCACTTACCTACTTGACTTCTAACCTAAACACACTAACTACAATATATCTAATACATTTAACTTTTGTTACATCAATTTGTATACAACTGGAGGGATTGCACAATACTATCACACTGTTTTATATAGGCTACTCAGGTAGTCTACAGATGACAGTTGGTAATCTGCATTAGAGTGTTTTAACTCTTTGAGTTTATCTCTGTTTGGATGTGATGATTAGTTTCTAATAATTCTAAATATCAATGCAGTAAAGGCAATAAATAGATACAATATTTATACTAGTTCAGATACTCAATATCAAATGATAATCGAGAGCTTAGTCCAATTTTCTTTGGGACCAAGAAGTGAGTATCACTATCTTCTTGTTTGAGCTTACAAGAAACTTCTTTTTACAAGTTGTCTAACTTGTACAAAAGATAAAGAACCTAAATACTTTACATAGATCCAAGCTCTAGACTCTACTGCAAGATTTGTTCTTCTATAGACTAGTGACACCTTCTTTACTTGGCACTCTTTGCCTTTCAATCCTTATTCAACAACATTACTACAATAAGCCTCAATGATTCCCTTTTAAAGGCTTAAGGAATGAACCGATTTTCAGACAATGCACTGTTCCTAAAATGACACTTTGCCACTCGTGTCCCCCACCATCTTGGTTCGAATGTTGGCAGTCCACTATATCCAGAATTTATGTCGTTGCTACTTTAACTCAAATCTCCGTTTGGCTGAATACTGCCCTTTGACCCAAGCACCAGCTTACTCAGATAGATGAAATCGTCATCGTGGAAGACGAATCTGTGGAAACAAACCAATCGCAAACAGAAGAGTAGACTACAAGAGACAATGCTCTCAAAGGCATCACTCTTGAAGACATTAATCAATAACTTATGAGTGATACTCTGTCTGGAAAGCAAGGGTAAAGTCAACTAAACATTGAGTTTTCGTCACTTTCTTCATTTGTAATGGTGCAAGCAACGGCAAACCCATCATCTATAGGTTTTCCTCAAGGCCTACTCTATAGTGGCACATCTGATGTTCAAATAACACCCAGACTACAGCCAGAAATCTGAGGCAAGCTCTTACAAATGTGAGAATAACACTAATCATTGAAAGGCCATCTTCTACTACAAGAACAACAGTAGAGACTGAACCGTCAGTACATCAAGAATCATCTCCATTAGAAATGACGATTGAATACAGACTCAGGCAATTAGATTAGGAAGTCTACAACATGCATCAATGGACAAGGGATATATTCAAGGAACTCCTTAGCAGCCTACAACCAATTGCAAGGGAACTGGAAGCCAAGAATACAACTAGGACACAATACTTTGAAGATTTCCAGGAAACTCTCTCCAACATGGCAGAAGGGCTTGTAGATGAAATCCAAAGGGCTAATGCACTAAATCTTCAGTAGTATCGGCTTAGTACATCTAACCAAATAATCTAAGGGGACAACATTCTACTGATCTACACAAACTCTAAACATCCTTATAAGCCACTCCATAGCAGCTTTCAGAGCACATCCATAATAATGACACCAAACTATTATTGCTAGTAAACAAGCTTCAACTGGAGACAACCAAAACCACAATTGAAGCTCTCACATCGGCACTTAATGCTAACAAAAAGGGGGGAGAAGATCACTGAGTAAAGAAAAGAGGCAACATCTCTACAAAAAGCTAAGACAAGGAGAAAACTGCAGTATAAGACCTCAAAAGAAGATCAATAGTTGCAGCAGAAGGAGAAAGGTCTGTAAAACGACCAAAGCCTCAAGTGGAAATGACATCAAGCCACAGAACTCAAGGGGAGCAGCCCTACGCAGAAAGAATAAGCCACCATAGAATATCAGAGGAACAACCTCACAAGCACAGCAGAAAAACATCAGAGGAACGACATCACATTCATAGCAAATGCAGTGAGCATCATAGGTAAAGGTAAGCTTCTTTACTCTACTATAGTCCTAAATTATTTTCTAAAACAATGTAATTAAGTTAGTAAGCTTGTTGTTTTACTTAGAAGTTTTTGTTAGCATCAATTTAGGGGGAGATTGAAAGGATTGTGCAATCCCTCTACTTGTTTAGAAAATGATGAACAAAACTTTGGAGTATTAGCCATGATGTTGTTAGTGTGCTTAGTCTAGAAATTAGATAGGTAGCTACAGTCTAGGTCAGATTCTCGAGAGCAGACTACCATAGATAAAGAGCATTGTGTGGGCCACAAGATGTAGATTAGTACAGAGGATTTTGACTAAGCAACTAAGATATACATAGGAAACAAAAGACCTACAAATGTTTCAGGATCTAGGATTGAACATGCATACGAGGACAAACACAAAATGCATGGATTGTATCAGATCTGGGTACAGACGAGGTTACAACAGGGACTAGGTACAGACAAGGTCTCAACAGTACTGAGTGCAAATTAAGGGCAGCAGATTGGAGTGCAACAGGGATGATTGCTAAGGTTGGGTCAAAGGTCTGAGGTTCAGTCAAATCAAAGATTTGAGGTTCAAAATGTGACAATACGAGGATTTGAAAAAAGGTAAGCTGTCAACATCAGATGAGTTTCACATGTGACCAGCTATCACATCAGATCTTATACACAACTCACAAATTTATTCCCTCAACCTATAAAAGGGAATCGATGAAGCTCAATAAGTAGTGTTGTTGAAAAAGGGATTAAAGGTGCAAGCTTCCAAATCAATCCAAGATTCAAAGATTACTCAAGTGAGCTAAATAGAGAAGAAACAGGAAGAGAGTTCACTAGTCTGCATAGAAGAACAAAAGTTACAACAGAGTCCAATGAAGGATCTATGCAAAGATCTAGGTTCTTAAACTTTTGACAAATTAGCTAATTTGTAAAAGACGTTATCTTGTAAGCCACAAATAAGAAGATAGTGAACTCACCTCTTACATTGACTAAACTGGTCACAAAACGAAGACTGGACTAAGCTCTCGATTATCAGTTGATAACGAGTGTCTGAATAAGTATAAATCCTGTGCTTTTTACTTGCTTTCATTACTCGATGTCTATAGAACTGTTAGAAATCAATTACTACAGCGAAAAAGAGACAAACTTACACAGTTTGAGTCTCTGTTGTAGACTACCTTAGTAGTCTGCAATGAACATTAATGTTAATATTCACAAATCCAATGCATTGTACTAATATAAGTTAAATCAACATATTCAACCTCCTTCTAGGTTGAATCTATGGTTTTAACATTGTGAATAGGTTATTTTAAGAATTTCATTGTCTAAAAACTAACTATGTAGTGGAAAATGATAATCTGTGCGAATTAGATCAGATAAGCATCTCTGATCTCAATTAATCAGTCTGACTCAAGAATCCAACAAATGATGTTTAAGCTATCAACTTATCAATAATCAAACAACAAAACAAATTATTGATCTAAAGATGATATTCAGTCAAGAACCTTTGTGCAACTCAACTCTCAAACATATAACAGTGGGATTCATAATCTAACCTAACAGATCAATGATCAAACAGTAAGTAATCAATATTCTTGTCAGTAGAGTCTTGATTTTGATCAGACTAGAGAGTGAATAATGATTGATCAGTGTTAACTATGTGATTTTAACTTAATCCACTCTTTCTCTTGTTAGTAGTTTACGAACCAAGAAAGGAATCACTAAATCACCTCGGATCATAGTTCAACAGATTGAGTTTTTAGGATCACTCAACAAACTTTATACACAACCAGATTTCAATAGATCTATCACCAAATGATCCCCACAGGATTCACCAATAAATCTCAATAGATTTCTAAATGGAACACTCTCACAGAGTAACTTTGAGGGCTTTGATTCAAAGATGTGAATGCAGAAGTGAACTCTTTTGTTGCTTTCTCTCTATAGACCTGTGCCTTATATAGGCCAAGGCTTGAGCATTGTCCTCCAATCAACCACCAATTCCTTTTTCAAGAAGTCATATAACGTGTCTTCTTTAAGTTTGACAGAGTCTTTAATAGCAGATAAACATCTGAGCAGATATCTTCCAGATAAACACTCTTTATTTTCTTGTCCAGTAACAACATATCCTTCTGGCTGTTCTATATAGATTTTCTCTTCTAAATTCCCATTTAGGAATGTCGTCTTGATATCCGTTTGATGGATTTTGAGGTTATGCACTGCTGCAATAGCAATGAGCATTCTGATGGAATTTATTCTCGTTACAGGAGAAAACGTGTCAAAGTACTCAAGACCTCCTTTTTGTCAATAGCCTTATGCGATCAATCTGGTCTTGTTCTTATCGATAGTTCCATCAGCCTTGTAGTTTCTTTTAAGAATCGATGTACAACTTGATAGAAATGTACAATCCCTCCACTTGTATAGAAATTGATGAACAAAACATAGAAGTATTAGTCATGATGTTATTATTGTGCTTACATTGAAAATTAGATAGGTAGCTACACTCTAGATCAGATGCTGGAGAGTAGATGACCACAGATAGAGAGCATTATATGGGCCATCAGATATAGACTATTATAGAGAATTTCGACTAAGAAACTAAGAGATACATGGGCAACAAAAGACCTATAAATGCTTCACGATCTAGGATTGAACTTGCAGATGAGTACCAACACAACAATGCATGGATTGCATCAGATCTGGGTGCACCGAGGGTGTAGTAGGGACTAGGTGTAGACGAGATCTCATTAGTACTGAGTGCAGATTAAGATGCAGTAGACTGAAATGCAGTAGAGATGGTTACTGAGATTGGGTCAGAGGTCTAAGATTCATAGTGTGAAAGTACGAGGATCTGAAAAAGGTAAGCTATCAACATCAGTTGAGGTTCACATGTGACCAACTGTCATAAGATATCATGTATACTAGTCATGGGTTCATTCCCTCAGCCTATAAAAGGGGATCGATGAAACTCAATGAGTAGACAAGTTGAATGAGAGATTAAGTGTGCAAACTTGCAAAAACAATCCAAGATTCAAAGCTACTCAAGGGAGCTCAACTGAGAAAGAAACAGGAAGCGGGTTGACTAGTCTTCAGAGTCCAGTAAAGGATATGTGCAAGGATCTAGGTTCTTTACCTTTTGACAAGTTAGCTATCTTGTAAAAGGGGTTATCTTGTAAGCCATAAACAAGAAGATAGTGAATTCACCTCTTAAAGTGACTGAACTGGTCACCAAGGGAAGACTCGACTAAGATCCTGATTATCGGTTAATAACGAGTGTCGGAACCAGTATAAATCCTGTGTTCTTTACTTGTTTTCATTGTTGTGTTCTTTTAGAACTGTTAGAAATTAATCGCCACAGCAAAATAGAGACAAAATTACATAGTTTGAGTCTCTACTGCAGACTATCTTAGTAATCTGCAAAGAACATCAGTGTTGAAATCGACCAATCCGCTGCATTGCACTGATAAATTTTAAATCAATCTATTCACCCCCTCTCTAGGTTAAACATGTGGATCTAACACAACCTAATATTTTGTTATCTGGTGGGGTGATCAATCAGCTCTCAGGTATGATTTTGCATTGTGGATTCTATCTCGTTATTAATAGCGCCTTTCCAGTACGAAGCTTCTTGAAATATTAAACGTATATGTTAGAAAATCAGGTCCAATTTCTTTTATAGTTTGGGATCTTTTACTTCGTCTAGGTTGTTTTTCAACCAGTGGAGAACTGCAAGAAGATTTATGAGCTCCTTTTATTAGAGCTTTCTCCTTTCCCTTCTTTACAAGGGAACACATCTTTAAAGAGGACTGCATTTCTTTATTCAATGATTGTCCCTTCACTCACTTCAAAATATTTTGACTTGTGAACCAAAAAGTAATACGCGCTACTATTATTGATTGTATACTCATAAGATATACAAATAATAGTAGCGATACTTGTGAACCTTTATTGATATACTATCAATAATTTGAACCTTTATTGTTTTGTCTTATGTATCTCGATCTTTGCTAAGCACCCCTACTCTTTGAAGTATTTATAAAAAGGTTTATAACCTTTTCATAATTCATAGGGAGTTTTGTTCATCTTTTTTGTGGAGTATTTTATTTAATATATGAGTTACTGTAAGTATAGCTTCCCCCCATAAATTCTGAGACAACCCAGAATTTATTAACATTACATGGATCATTTTTTTAAGAGTGCGATTTTTACGTTCAGCAACTCCGTTAGATCGTAGTGAGTAAAGAGGAGTTGTTTGATGAATAATTCTATTTTAAGAACAGAACTCATCAAAGTGCACTTCATAGTGTCTACCTCTATCACTACAAATTATCTTAATTCTCTTATCAAGCTGATTTTTCAACTTCAAATTTATACTATTTGAAAACATCCAAAACTTGATCCTTAGAATGTAACAAGTAAATGAATGTTATAAAGTATTTCTTTTCACCTCTAGTTTGCACTTACTTTAAATCACACAAATCGGTGTGAATTATTTCTAGAGGTGAAGTGTTTCAATCACCTTGGGAAAGGGAACCTTTATCATTTTTTCTTCAACACATATTTCACATTTATGTGTGTTAAAATCAAAGGAAAGCAAAAGATCCAAACTCATTAATCGTTTCAAAGTGTTATAATTTTCATACCCTAATTTAACATGTCATAAATTAGAACACTCATTCAAATAAGAAGAAGACTTCTCTTTATTATTAAACTCACGGATTACAGACATTATACTCATCTTTAAAAAGTCATTATCTAAATAGCCCCAGCCTACATACGTACCAACCTTAGAAAATACAAATTTATTTGATTCAAGCACAAGTCTAAAACCAGCCTTTGATAAAAGGGGGCTGGAAACTAGATTCTTCCTAATGTCTGGTACATGCAGCACATCCATGAGAGTCAGTTTCTTGTCCGAGGTCATCTTCAACACTACCTTGCTAATCCCTGCTACTAAAGTTGTAGAAGAGTTTTCCATATATAGATCTCATCCAGTGACAGGAATGAAAGATGAAAACATCTTCGTATCAGCACAAACATGATGAGTGGCTCTAATATCCCCCACCACTCTCTCGCATTGTCCACCATGTTAGTTTCAAATATGAAAGCAATAAGGGAAAGGTTTGAAAGATTGATTGGCACCTTTTCGTATTCCACTATGTTGGCATGATTCTACTTGTGTTGATTATTGTCTTTCTTAGGCTACTACTTCCCATAGTTGAAGCATGTTCCATTGAACTTCTTCGTCATCAAATCTCCCTGGTTTTATTCATCCTTAGGGAGCTTTCGCTTCTTACTCGAACTTGACTCCACCAAGTTTGCCTTTGCCTCCATGGGCTACTTCTCTATCCTTTTCTCAGACTGACAATTGTCTTCTTCAACCCATAATCTGACGATGAGGTCTTCAAGATTCATCTTCTTACATTTATTCTTGAGATAGTTCTTGAAGTCCTTTCATAGGGGAGACAACTTTTCAATGATAGTCGTCACTTGAAAAGTCTCACAAAGCTTCATTCCTTTTGTAAGAATAGCATGTATAATGATTTGAAGCTGTTGCACTTGACTTATCATAGTTTTGGAGTCAACTATTTTTTGCTCGAGGAATCTTCCAACTACGAAGTTTTTCTGGCCAGTATCCTTGTACTTATTCTCGAGGGACTCCCATAATTCCTTAGTGGTCTCAACAACACTATATAAATTATACAACGTGTTGTCAAGACCGTTAAGGATATAGTTTTTGCACACAAAGTCTCTTTACTTCTATACAGTTTGATCCGATAGCACCTTGGGATCCTCCCCCTCCCCCCCTCAGCAACCTTCGACAAATCCTTAGCAAGGAATTTCGTCAAACTCAGGGTGGTCAGGTAGAACAGCATCTTCTGCTGTCAACACTTGAAGTCCACGCCAGTGAACTTCTCTGGTTTCTCCAAGGGAGTTGAAGCAATCATTGCCATATTTTTCTGTATACACAAAAAAGAAAAATGATCAATTATGTGTATAAAATAGTATGTCAACGCAACAACAAAGTAGGAAAAACTGTCCTTCTCGATAATACAATCGGTTCATAGACTTAGCAATCAAATCCGTTGCCTAAGCGAGACAAATCAATCAGATTTGTAGACCCAGTAATGGAACCATAGGAAAAACGTTGTGATCTATTTGTAACCTTAGTAATCAAACCTGTAGACAATGCAAAGCAGAGTCATCGAGTTCGTAGACTAAGAAATCAAACAGTAGACAATGAATCGAATGTTTCTGTACTAAACAACCTTTTAAGATTGTTAGTAGGTTAGTATAGAAATCGAAGTCGAAACTGGAAAATAAGAACAGTATGCAATGGATAGACGAACCAGAACAGTATCGCCGAGGTAAGAGATGTCCCTTTGTCCTTAAGACGTTATCGTCCTGCCACTGGTGCTTATGGATCCTTGGCGACCATCTCTCATTATACAAAGACGACTTACTCTGAGATGTAGCACTACAACATAGAAGTTAAGCATACCAACAAATGCCTCAAACTCTCTCGACATGCGCGGGGGTGTTGTAAGTCTCACTAAGTATCTCCCCCTCACACAAAATTAGGTATCCCTTGGTGCCCTAAAACCATTTCCAAGCACACCATATATAAGACAACTATCTCATACAAGAATTCTAATGTGGATAAGATACACCACATGAACATTTCCTTCTTCACATTAGTAATTTTGGATATTGATTTCTCATTCATCTGAAATCGATTGGTAGAACTTTAAAGTACTATGATAATCGATTTGAACGTACTTTTCAACGAGCCCAAAACTGTCTCAATTCGATCGGAACTAGATCAAAATTATGATCAAACTGACATGTTTCCAATAGATTCGATATTGATACGACGACATGTGATAACCCATTTGTATAAGGTACATAATATTTATACCAATAAATCATAAATATCATAATGGTTGTGTGCTTTTTGAGATGAAGATAGGAGTACATCTTATATGATTCTTCCTCTTTCTATTCCATTTTATTTGTTCAAATAGAAATTAAGAGAGTGATATATATTGACCAACAAAGGATTAAAAGATAACAAAATTCACATGTGAGTTTGTCAAAGTGTCGTCTATCAATCAAATTATTGACCATCGAGTTCCAAAAGAGGCAACTAGGCAAGATCTCACAATTTTAGCATTTTCATTTGTTAGAAACTGAAGAGCAAAGTATATTTGCATTGGCACTCCATCTTCATGATGGAAATGAAGAAAAAGGTGATACTTAACATAATGGGATCATGTAAAACGCATCAATAAGTTTTCCATGATGAACTTCAATGATGCTATCGACATGGTTCATATATACCACAACAAAGGCAATGACCTTTCCTATGTAGGTATTAAGGGATTTTCAATACATATATTAGAATATTATTCCTTGGGTTACATGGGAATTATAATGCAATAATAGTGTTAGGTGATGTATGTCACAAAGAAATCGATAGATTAATTTTTCGTAAATTTATATTTTAAAAGATTTTTTTTTTTCAATTTTTGTTTTTGTTTCTTTTATGTGGTATAGATAAGATATTTTTCTTTTAGAAAGTGATTGGTCTATTTTTTATTTTATTTTGAATAGTTAATGTTTGAATATTTTGATTTTTTTTAGTTTTTATCTTTTTAATTTAATTTAGTAATATTATCGTTTATTTTTGTGTTTAAATGATTAATCTAATTATTTGTTTGTGAAAGATATTGTATATAAGGTCAAAGGAGAATTCTTCATATTAGATTTAATAAAATTCAGATTACGGTGATTGATGACATGAGGAATCAGGATATTGTTTTAATTTTGATTGGTTAAGATATATATTATAGTAAATTTTATTTAATTGGTTTTAATTTTTGAAAATAAAATCTTTTTAAAATGACAATAATAACCTGTCATATCGTTTGTCATTAAAAAATTATGGATAATACAATATAGACTAGAATACTATCCTATGCATTGCACGGAATGAATAAAGATAATATAAATAATTAGTATCAAACATACATATATAGATAAAGATATATATATATTGAACATAATAGTGAGAAAATTTATTGTTTTATTATACTAAAAGATGATTTCATGTATGAAACTGTTAGGATTTCATATAATTATCTCTTTGTGAATGATTTTGTATGTATAAATATTATATTTTTTTTTATTTGATCCAAATATTATATGTTAAATTTGAGATATTAAAGTTTATATTTAGTTTAGATTAGTTGAATTACTATCAGATTTTAATTTGTTCAGATATATGCTAGATGTTATATTAGATTTTATTTAATTTGTTTAATTGATATTTTTTAAAATGATAATAATGTACAACATCAAATAATTGTTAATTGGTTTTAATTTTAAGTGTATTTTTTTAAAAATGATAATAATATCACGTTATATCGTTTATCATCGAAATGATTTGCATAAAAAAATGAAAATGATGCACCGTCGTACCGTTTACCATCTTAAAAATGACTCGATAATACAATATAGATTATATTAAATTAGATTAGATTTAGTAAATGACCTTCATAAATATTATGATTTATTTTTGTGTTTTAAATAACTAATCTAATTATTTGTTTGTGAAAGATATTGTATATAAAATCAAGAAAGAAATCTTCATATTATATTTAATAAAATTCATGTTACGGTGGCTAATGAGAAGAGAAATCGGGATATTGTTTAAATTTTGATTGGTTAAGATATACTTTAGATTATATTTTATTTAATTGATTTTAATTTTTTTATATGAAATCATTATCATTATAAATATATGTAATACAAATATAAGAAGTTTTTTTAGTTGATCATTCGCATGTCAATTTCCTATTGATTAACAATCATCCATATGTGAACTTTTTATTGTTTTGATTGATTTTATAATGAATTAACTAACATTGTTAAAATATTCATTATCAAATATATGAATGATTAAGTAACGATGTGAAATCTTAGAGCAGCAATATTACACATTTTTTATTTGATTGACTATAGTATGAATAATCACATTAAAAAATTAAGTTTTGTATTTCATTATGTCATATTAAAGTAATATTGATGACTTTATATATTATATAATATTAATAGTTTTTTATAATACACAATATATTCACAAGTAGAATCAAAAAGTTGTATATTCACAAGTAGAGATTTAGTCTTTTAAATTGACAACAATATCCTATTATATCCTTGTCGTTTATCGTTATAACAATCTAAATAATACGATATATATTAGAATTAGATTAAATGTTTATCTGAAACATGAATTGTGTGCAAATTCACACGCAGCAAACGAATATAGATTTATTTGACATAACGATAACGCTCGATGTAAAGCTTCTCCATAAACAAGAAAGAAAATAAAAACACAAGATGCTTCGAGAGAGAGTTTTTAAAGTGTGGGGTGGGGGGACAAATGAAGAGCCTGAATGAAGTAAAAATTGTGGGGGACAAACAACCAAAAGAGCCCCAATGGTGCGCTACACATTACACTTCTCCCGTCTCAATTTCGCACACACCATGCCATGCCAAATATCACACGAGAGTGAGCCCCTCTCGCCCACTTCTTATGCACCTTTTTTTCCCATTTTGCCCTTTCATACTTTTTATTCTTTATCAAAATCACCTTTCTCCTTTCTGTTTTTGTGCTATTCCTCGTGCTAAGATGCCCTCTAAAATGAACCGAGTTGTGCATAACACTTTTGGGTAAAAACTTGTGCATCCCACGTGTTGACTTGCTTACTTTCTACTTTCTATTTGTGCATCCCTGGTTGTGAATAATGTTTAAGTTTCTGGATAACGAGTTTGAAATACTTAAATCGTTAGTTTTTAGATTAATATTTATAAAGAATATTAGACTTACAATAATAAAATATACAAGAAAATAAATGTATATTACCTACCTAATTACAAATCGTATCCTTTTGACGTGTATTAAAATTTTAGTTTTGAAATATAATTACATTAATATTTTATAAATAATATAGAGGATATCTTAAATAAAATATTCCTCATTAATACATGTGCTTTATGCATTTGGTTGATCCTTTAATTAGCGGTATAAGTTTCCTCGTTCACAAGCCATTAACATCCATTGTCCACAGTTCTGGAAACGTTAAAAGGGAAAAAAGAACCCGTAGGAGAACAAACTCAATAGTCGGAAAAAGGATTACATATATCCTATGTCGTTAGATTTCTTCAAGTAACATCGAAAACAGGAAGATTTCCTAAAATGTTTCGGCGCAAATTTTGTGTCCCGGCGGACATTGAAAACATATGTGCTTCAAATAATACAGACTGAATCTTTCATTCTATTTCAATAACTCAAAAGTAGAGGCGTGCAAAAATTTCCCAATGAAATATTAAGGAACCGAACCATACGGGCCTTGTACCGGTGGGTTTTGGTCGTTACGGAAACAATCGAAATGGATACTTGAAAAGTTGGTCCAATATGAACGTATGGAACCAGACCGGTTATTCCCCTATTGAATCTGAGTGTCTTAATTTATATTAAAATATTAACTTATGCGTTGTATAAAATGAAATATCATAATAAAATAAATAATATTAAAATAAATCGGATAAAATCAAATTAAGTTGATTGAAACCATATAATATTTTGTAGATAAAATTTGATTACTTTCATAAACAATTTAACATTTATAATAAATTGATCTAAGCTTTTAAGGAGGTTTATATATCAATATGCAAAATATATTACTAGGTCGAATTTGAATTACAGTGATAAAAAGATTAAATAAAGATAAACTTATAAGACAAAACAGAGTTATATGTATATATTACATGAAATAAAAAAATAATTGTATGATAAAATATTTAGTAAAATATAATATTATTTGTTTTGTAAAGTATGTTGTATATTATATTGATAGATATTGTTTTGAATTTCACTAAAATCAACATCCAAATTGGTTGGTACTTGCTAATCTTGGGACTAATCATTAGAATTGTGACACAAAACATACTTATTAAGTGTTTTTAAATATAAAACGCATGAATAAAACTAAAACACAACGTCTATATTAAATCAAAATAAAACACATGAAGAAAAATGAAACAGAGCGATAATCGAAAACCTCAAAGCGATAATACAAAAAAAAAAATTAACACTCCGGTCAACACTCCACTTCAGCATACCAAACCTCCTCATAAGCAACTCATTAAACTCCTTCGAGTGTATACAATGGAATACTAGATGATCCCTCGCTTTAACTTTCCTTCCACATAAACAACACAAATCATCTTGGACAATATTCCGCCGGTACAACATCTCCTTGGTCCTAAGACGATCCAGAAGAGCAAGCCAAAGGATAAAGCTGTGCTTAGGCACCATATCAGCCCCCCTTACAACTTTACACCATGGAGTTTTTGGGAAGGACATCTATGAACTGTAGGTAGAACTTCGAGGCAATCAAACAAGAGTCAAGCTGGATACCTCTAAGAACAAGAACATCACGTACATGAGTTAACTTTCCCCGAATCCAAGAGGCATTCGATCTAATCTGCACATCGCAATAGAGGAGGAGCCTAAATAATACTCATTAATCCACTTTACCCATAATGTGTCTTTCCTTTGAGAGATTTTCCATAGGTGTTTAGCTAAAATTGATACATTCCACTAGTGAAGGTCCCTTAACCCAATGCCACCCATGGCTTTAGGTTTGCACACCAAATCCTAAGCCACCACTGCTCTCCTTGACACTGCAACACCAGACCATAAGAAGGAATGACACAAAGCACTCAGCTCATCAATAACGCAATGAGGAATTAAGAACATCTGACCCCAGTAAGCAAAGAAACTTTGAAGAGTGTCAATGATTAACTGCTTTCGATCTCCATAAGACAAGAATTCGGAGCTCCAACTATTGACTATGTCCTTAAACTTCTGAATAAGTTGAGAAAATTGAGATATTAAAGTTCTACAATCAGAGAAAAACTCCAAGATAACGGATAGGAAGATTTAATAGCTTAAATCCCAATTTAGAAGCAAGACATCGAGGACTAGTATTCTTCCTTGAATAAGAGTTAACCAACTCATGGCAAAGGTGAACATTATCTGTACTATTCCTTCCAGGTATAAAAGCAGATTGAGATAAATGGACAATAACATCCAAAACTGTCATCATGCGATTTGCAAGGATCTTAGTGATTATTTTATAAAGCACATTACAACGGATAATAGGCCTATCATCACTAGAATAAGAGGCATTTGGAACCTTGGCAATGAGGTGAATAGCTATGGCATCAACAGATTTCAGAAATTTCCATGGAGACAAGACTCCTGAATGGCTAAAACAACATCAGAACCAATAATATGCCAAGTCTTTCTTTTAAAAAATATGAACATTGAGACCATCAGGGCCAGGAGCACTATTAACATCCATATCCCATAAAGTATTCTTAACCTCAGAAGCAGATATAGTTGCAGCTAATGATAGGGCAGAGGTATCAGAGAGTTTAGAGGCATAATTCATAATAGAACCATCGATTGCTGAGCAAGATATCTCTGAAGAGAAAAGCTTTGAGAAAAACGATATGAATTCAGAGGCCACTTCCTCATGCTCAGTCTTTTTAGACCTGAAGAATCATATATGCTCATGAGAGAAAGTAACATGAAATAACTTCGAGTTAAAATCTTCCGCTTTAAGCCACGTAAGCTTACTCACCTACCTGAAGTGAAGAATCTCAGCTTCAATCAAGAATTTTAGAGATGCAAGAGCTTTCCTCTCCTGAGCTCTAAGGGAATCAGAGTAGGAAGTTACAGCTCCTCCTGAATAACTGTTAGGTTTCGTCTGGCTTCCTCCACCAAATGACATATTTCACCATGCCCTTCTCTATGCAACTTTTTAAAAGACAACTTCATAGAATTTAGCCACTAAGTTAAAACATAAAGTTTACAACCAAACACATCAATACTCCATGTCTTCTTTAACCTGTCATCAAAGTCAGGAAGCTTAGTCCACAGATTAGCAAACTTGAAAGGTCTCCTCCCCATCTTATAAGACAAGCATGAAACAAGAATAGATGAATGGTCAGAAACTCCCGAAACTAAGAATTCAGCTTCAGAAGAGGGATAGTGTAAGAACCACTCATCGTTCACAAGAGCTCTATCAATCTTATATTGCATCCAAGATAACTGATCATGCTTATTACTCCAAGTATAACGCAACCCTTTAAAAGACAAATCACGAAGACCAAGAGAACCAACAAAAGACAGAAAATTAGGGCAAGGGATTAAAATCGCCCAGAATAATCCAAGGCTCATGAGCTGATGCACCAAAGTCCAATAGGTTCTCCCAAAGCTTATTTTTTAGAACAGCAATATTTTGGGCATAAACAAACGAAATAACTCCAGATAAAAAGGACACCCTAGCATGGATGATCTGATCAGACCCATGAAAAAATCCAATTTAAGAATAGAAGGGTCCTAAGCTATCCTTATACGACCTCTTTCAGTAAAAAGATAATTATTCAAAAACCTCCAACCAGGAACACAAAAGGAGAACACCTTAATAAAGTCACTAGCCTTGAATTTAGTTTCCAAAAGATCAAGGACATTTATTCTATATCTTGACACAAAGTGTCTTATTTCTCGTTGCTTAAGAGGCTGAGTTAAGCCTCTAATATTCCATGAGGCAATAATCATGTGGCAGGAGGAGGATCCCCCTATATGGAACCACTATCCACAAGAAGGGAGAAATAGGATGAACCCACCACAGGATCAATAGAAAGACCAACAATACATTTAACAAGTAGTATAGCACGGGACTGTTAAGAATTTTGATCACAAATAAAGGAAGAAAAGTATTCTATTGATGAATAGAATTGAGATTTTACAAATCCCTCAAAAAACTTCCTAAACCGATGCAATCATCGGAGGTAGACACTTTGTATTGTGTTTGATCCCTTTGCTTCTGGAGGATGGGATAATTTTTCAGGCTCAACCCCTTCCCCTTTTATAGTGATGAAGGTAGGAAATGTGAAAGAACTAAAAACGTGTTTTTGGTTTTCACCGGCCACTATTCACATGTGCACCGGCCACATGTTCACCGGCCACTGTTCACACATGCACCGGCCAAGCATTTGGCTGGACCTATCAATTTCCCCTCCATCTATGCAAACCTCGCGCTTAAGACGTTCCCTGGCTGATAAACCATTTTTTTCTCTGACCAGGATGTACAATTTCTTCAAATTTGGTTGAACGCGAAGCAACTTCTCTATCAGAACTACAAATACAACAAAAATTTGAGATTTCAAGAACAAAGATATTTAAATAAACAAGAGCATGCATGATGCCAGATATCGATATAAAGCAGTTCAAAAAGGGCATATGGTTCAGACTCTTGGCTATGAGGCCCGTTGCTCCAGTGACTAGAAATGTCTTCCCGTCTAGAAATTGGTTAATATTTTCAATCTCCATTATGAGGAATTTGATCTGCACATTGAGGCTACCTTATTGAGCTCTCTATTTATAATGAAAACTTTCCATGTGAAGTGAATAATGTCTATTGTC
>LIEC01010513.1:25927-67651 GCA_001925005.1 Drosera capensis | reverse complement strand
TATATATTATATATATTTTGAGAATTTTTATTAAAATTATCATATTAATTTAAAATTAAAATATATAAATTAAATTATTATTATTATTTTATAATAATTTTATATAAAATTATATTTTTATGAATAATACATTACATATAAAATTATATTTTTATGAATAATACATTACTTGAATAAGTTTATTATTAATTTAAATTAATATTATTTATTTTTATGGGAAGATATTGATATATTTTTTAATTTAAATTATTTTAAAATAAAAATTATATTTAATTTTTTTTTAATATGAACAAATCACACCTCAATCCAGTGCCTTAAAAAAAAAAACTTGCTGAGATTCAAAACCAAACTCCAAAACCCCCCAAATCAAATCAAATCCCAGCCCGAACCTCTTAACATGGAGCAACTTTCCGGAATCCAGATTCATCCCATATAAACCCTCCCAAACGCATCGCACTTAATCAATCTACTTCTCATCAAAAGATACTTGTTGAGATTACAAATCGACAATGTGGAGGAGAAGAAGGGATTCGGTGATGGGGAGGAGAAGATGAGAATCCAATTTCAGGTTTAAAGAAATGGTTTGGCTTTGAGGAAGAAGAAGACGGTGGAGTTAGGATTTTTTCTTTTTCTTTTTTAATGACAAAAGGCGGTGAAACTGTGAAGACGGCGACGGCGATCTCCGACCATTTCGTCGAAAATTAGGGTTTCATAATCAAGCTTATGATTCTTTCTCAAATCTCTCCGCTACGAGCTCCAAAATCTTGATCGGTAAATCATTTTCGAGATCTGTGTCATTCGAGCCCTTTTTCGTTGAATTTGATTTTTCATTTGTATGGGTTGCAGTTGATATACAGTTGAATCAAATAGGATTGGAATTGAATTGATTCAATTATCTGTATGATTTGTGTGAATTATTGGTCAGAGAGGAACACTGTAGCTAGCTAGAAATAATGAGATGCTAATCGCCCTTATTTGGCCCCCTCTTTCTCCTCTCATCGCTGCAACAAAACCCTAACCAGCTTCATCATATTACCCATCTGGGTGTCCAATTTGTCGACATACTCGACCCCCATTTTCTGGGTCGTCGATCGTGATCCCTGTGTCGTCCGTGCTGCTTGGTAATGACCATTTTGTGCTTAGTCTGTGTTACTAGTTGTGTATGGTCGGAATGAACTCAATGTGTTTACGCGATAGTAATTTGTGATTCACATTTTGAATTATGTGCTTTGTGTGTGATATAATGTTGAACAATATCTGAGCTAGAAATGCTATTGAATTCTTTGTTAGAACCTTGAGAATCTTGGGAATATATAATGACATTTTAGCTTCCTCGGTCTCATGAGATCTTCAAGGTTCAAAAAAGAAAGTTGGACTCATTCTTGTTGGGTTATTGGTTGCAGATTTGGTAGTCTTTGCTTGTTGGGTTTCTTAATCGGAGCTGATAACTGCAGGAATGGAGCCATTGCAACCTAGTGATACTCCAAGAAAGCCTCGGATCCTTGTGGCTGCTAGTGGAAGTGTTGCTGCCATCAAGTTTGCGATTCTTTGTCACTGTTTCTCCGAGTGGGCCGAAGTTAAAGCAGCGGCCAGTGCTTCTGCTTTACATTTTGTCAACAGGGTTGCACTGCCCAAGGACGTGGTTCTTTACACTGATGAGGATGAATGGTCGAGCTGGAAGAAAATCGGGGACCCTGTTCTTCATATCGAGCTTCGGAGGTGGGCTGATGTCATGGTCATTGCTCCACTGTCTGCAAATACCCTGGGAAAGGTAACCTTGATGTTTTTTTCCTTGTTAGTATTTCCAGTATAATTTGCATGTCATCTTACTTCTAACCTTATGGTTTCTTGTTTAGATTGCCGGGGGACTGTGTGATAATCTACTGACATGCATCGTACGAGCATGGGACTATACCAAGCCACTTTTTGTAGCACCGGCTATGAACACCTTCATGTGGAATAATCCCTTCACGGAGAAGCATCTCATATTGCTTGACGAGCTAGGCATATCTCTAATCCCTCCAGTCACAAAGAGGCTAGCCTGTGGAGATTATGGAAACGGTGCTATGGCTGAACCGACCCTCATCAACGCTACTGTACGACTATTCGTGGAACGCAAAGGTGGTGAGAGTAAGAACAAATATCTAGTTCTTGTTGTCCTGAAGTTTCTGTTGCTTGTTATCTGCAGCCTCTTAGCCATGACATATTTCATGTAGTGCTCTCTGTATCAACTATCAAGTATGGCTAGTCATAGAGATGTAGACTATAGAGGATACCATGGATTGGCATTGTTCATCCAATATCCAGTTGATCAGTTCTTCTAGGCATGTTTCACTTGACATGCAAACTATTTTATTGATGTTATGACAGACTTGTACTCATATCTAAAACATCAAGTTGTATTTTGTTCTAGATTTAAGTTAATGAAATGGCGGTGACATTGAGTTCAATCCTTGCCTTACACCCTCTCTCACCCGTTTTCGTGAAAGAGATTTCTACAAACTAAGCAGTTGAAATCATTGGTATTTATAAAAAAAACCAACCCAAATAATCATATTAACAAAAAACCCACTCAAATCATGAGGTATTTATAAACTAATGTTCATCGTCTATTTCTTCTGTCAAAACTAACGATTTTTTTTTTCAATATATATATGTGTCCCTTTTGTCTTATCTTTGAAAATTTCACATTCGATTTGCTATCATCGCAAGCCCACTTTTCAAACCCTAAATCTAAGCCCTCAACGATTTTGTCTCACTTTTCCCAAAATTCACATCTTGAGATAAAAATTATACCTTACATGCTCAACACCCATAACTTACGAGAGTTGCTTAGGTATTCCATAGTTCAAATTGAGGCGAGCGTAGCCCATAGTGGAGACACGACAATGAAGATAATGTTTTGGGAAGAAATGGGGGAAGTGAAGAGAATATTTTTTAAATTGAGAAGGGCAATTTTGTAAGCTTGTATTATATCCATTAAGTTTTAATGGAGAAGATGACGACGAACATTATTTTATAAAATATTTTCTGATTTGGGTGTGTTTTTTGTTAATATGATGATTTAGGTTGGTTTTTGTTGTAAATATCAATGATTTCAACTGTTTATTTGTAAAAATTCTTTTGTGAAAAATTGGATTTTCCATATAAGAATGGGACTTGCTACTTCTTTTTCATTATTACTAATATACTATGGTGATAAAAAGTTGTGAGGAGGAACAAAGCACGTCTCTGAGCTCTATAAAAGTTTCCATACTTTTTTTAAATTCATGAACTCTTTTGCAGCTTGGAACTTTCTTCCTTCCTTGAGTTGTCAATTCCTCCTCGATCAGTAAATGTATGAAACTTTCCAATACTCGAACTTTACATGGCTGCAAGCTGTAATGTTGTACACACTTCTTTCGTTATGAAGTTGTTGAATTGTTTAGACCGTCTATCTTGAACAAAATAGAGTGCTTAATCAAGTTCTACAGCTGAGTATTCTGGAAAGCATGAACAATGACTGATAGGAGCCATCTGAGCTGATGGGGAAAGCGAAACACAAGTGGAAGCACTTCCCCAGCCGGAAAGGTAAGCATATAAAGAATCTAAGTGAGTTTTCAGTTCAACAACTCGTTAGCTATTTTCTGCTATACCATGGAGTTCTAGCTTTGTTGCTATGAATGCTTTGGGAATTTAGGTGTTGAATTATGTGGTGCATTTGTTGACACAATAGGCCAAAAAATGCTACTGGAATATTTTCTTATTCAATGTTGATGTTGATATTGTCATTGATTAGCTCTATATTAGTCATTTTCTTCGTCTTAACTCTAAAAAAGGGACTGACTTACTCTGCTGACCATTTTGTTCGGTCGTCATAGTCTGGAACTCGCGGTTTTACAGCTTATTATTTTGAAGGATATTTTTCTGAAGCACCAATCAGAATGCTGTAAAGCTTTCCACAAACCTGTGCATTTATTCTAGCTTTATCTCCTCCTTATTAAGGTCTTCCCTTGCTTGTATTCTCTTTTACTCAGTTCATGCAATTTTAGATAGTTTTTCTGTCATGTATATAGTAGTTCAGTTGGTTCGGACATGCGTTTATTGTCTCCCCAGTTAGGATATTAATCCTAATGAAGGTGACAAACTTCCCTTCTATCTTTCTGCTGGTCACATGGCACCGCATATTCTTCTTCGTACCTCTTGTGGCTGAACCGTGACTATAAGCTCGGAGTTGAGAAACCCTTGCGGCCAATAACAAGTATAGCACAATGCTCGCCATCTCACGCGCTCCTCTCTCATCATGGGCACCGTCTTTGTGATCTTGGTCATCATGATGATAACTCAGTCCTCGGCTTCTTCACTTCCATTCACCAAGATCTTTGCCTTTGGTGACTCCTACACGGACACAGGCAACACTGGTCCAAGCAATGTCCCGTCTGTCATCAACTACGCCTCCAGGTCGCCCTACGGCATGATCTTCTTCCACCGCCCTACAAACCGCTACTCCGATGTCTGCCTAGTCATCGACTTTGTCGCCTCCTCCCTCTCCCTCCACTACCTTACACCATATCGCCTACTCGAGCGTGGTGTCGCCAGTTCTAATGGTGTCAACTTTGCTGTTGCTGGTTCCACTTCCATTGAGAACTTGAGTTTCTTTGACAGTACCCGTGAGTCTCTGGGAACTCAACTTACGTGGTTTCTTGAGTATGCTAAGGTGCAAGGGTCCGAGCAAGGGTGGGATCGGGTGATTAAGTGCATGAATTTGTTTGATAATGCTCTGTTTTGGGTCCGTGAGATTGGCTCGAAGGACTATGCTTACACTCTTGCTAGCACTATTCCTAACACAGTTGTTCGAGATTTGGCTGTCAAGAGAACCACTATTTTTCTCGAGGTAATAATTTTCAGAGCTTAAGCACTTGCTTTCCTTTGTTCTTAGATTGCCTGCAAATAGTTCCTTTGATCCACAGGCACTGTGGAGTAACCCACTCTATCATAAGTTAGTAGCAGGCTGAGGAATTTGTTTGAGTTATTACTCTTACATGTGATTTTAACATGGTCTGAGGACCAATATGATCTCTAGTTACTGTGTTGAAAGCCTCTCACGTGCTGTGTATTGCTAGCATCATATCAGCTTTGCGGTTTGTAAAAGTTTATATGAAAAATGTTCTGCAAATTGAGCCCGGTATATAGTGTAGTTAATGTTACTCTTTTTGTTTCTTAGACTATAGGCTTTGCACTCTAGTCTATATTAGTATGTGTTTATCCATTGTACATGCATATAAACGACGATGGTTCTGTCTATATCTGTTTGGAATAAAATGTCCGTCATTTCGCAGGTAATACTGAAGAAGTATGCGAAGTATGTTGTAGTCCAAGGCCTGCCACCAGCAGGTTGCCTAGCCACGTCCATGATGCTATCTCCATTCCCGGGCAGAGACGATCTAGGCTCCATCAAGACAATGAACCAAGAAATCCAAGCCTATAACGCCATTCTCTGAGCAAAGATCAAAGCCTTCAGAAAGCAATACAACCACTCGATTATCCTCTACACCGATTACTGGGGTGCCTATGCCTCGGTCATCAAGAACCTTAGCAAGAACGGATTCACAGAGCCGTTCAAGGCTTTACAACTTCAACTTCTTTGAAGCATGTGGTTCCCCTTCTTCTAGTGTCTGTGCCGACCCTTCCAAATATATCAACTGGGACGTTGCTGATTCTTTCCTGCATCGAAATTACACTCATCCTTCATTCGATTACTTGTTAAAGAGGAGGCAGAAATGTCATATTTAAACAAGTTGTATCGCTTTGTATACTACTTCCTCCGTCGCAAAATAATTGTAACACTTCTACTTTTTATATTATTCAACAAATATTTTGAGAAGTTTCGTTTTACGTCTTAATCACTCTAGAAAATTCCTCAGGTTACACATAACATTAAATTATTATTAATGTTTCATGATAATTTTTCAAAAAAAATGCTTGATCGTCCCACAACGTATATAAAATTTCGTCTCGATAAATACGCATATTAACATGTCACAAATTTTTTAGGGTACGAGGGAATAGCTAGTAAACTTCAACACCTTGTGTGACTTATCACAATAAAGTGCTGAAAGGTGTTATATGTGCTTAGATTCTCGAACCAAGTGAATAGGAGCTTGGTTCCCCTAAACAGATCTTGAGTTAGAGTAGGGTAAATGGAGTAAATAGATGTTGTGAGTGTGTTATAATAAAAATTTTCAAAATACATATTATATGGTGAAAATGATAATTTTTTCGTCTTATATAAATTACGACACATTATTGAAAATGAGCGTCCCACATGTTAATAGGGTTAATATATAACCAAAATCGAAACTGAAAAATAAAGAACAAAAACAAAACAACAAACCAAAACAGTATAGATCGATGAAGTTGAGGAAAGGATGAACCCTTTATCTTTAAGACGTTCTCGCCCTGTTACTAGTGCTCACGGATCTGTGAAGACCGTCCCCTAAGATACAACGACTTCGTCTCTATGAACCAACACTACGACCAAAGGAACATCGTATCGATCAGTGCCTCGAACCCTCTCGACCTGATATTGCAATGAAATACTATCTGAATGCGTTTGATGAAATGCAGCGCAGGGGAAAGAGGAAGATCGCAAAAGAGGAAATTGAATGGTCTAGAAAGTAGTCCTAGGCACTTTGTTTATGGGCAAATCCGAGGGAGATAGCGTGACACATTTGCACAGATTGGACGAAAAGTTCAACCGTTGCTGACAGGGATTAACCACCCCAACAAATAGTCAACATTCAAGGGTCCAAAAAATTATATAGTAAACTTTAGTATATTAAAAACATAATAATTTAATGGACCCACGTGACCGAATCGAATTGAACCAGGTCGATGCAGGCGCATGTTTTTGTGCTTCCTCACACAAAATTGGGTATCCCTTAAGATCCAAAACTTATTCCCAAGCATACCACATATAAGATACACTATACCTTATAAGAACTTCAATGTGGGTAAGATTTCTTACATCACATGGTTTCCTCTTTGCATGAGCTACTTTAAACATTGATTTTTCATTCATTCGAAATCGATTTTGAGAATTTTAATATATTACGATAATCTATTTGAAACATAATTTTCAACGAATCCAATATCATCCCAATCCGATGATCGAAACTATTTCAAAATATAACCAAATCATCGAATTTCAACATCACATAAATTACAACATTTTCATTTAGTCCATTTTTAAATGTCAAAAAATCTAAACTATCCTCACTTTATATCGCATCATCTTTTCTTATATTATTATTTTTTTTTATCCACTCATAATTTTTTTTTGGGACTTAGGGTTTAGGGTTTAGGGACTTAACCTAAATAAATCACATACGCTGGTCTATGATCACATTCGGAGATTTACAACTCCTCCCACTCAAAGCATCGTTGCCCCCGTGAGATCTCCCCTTGCCATGAACCTGTCGCCGTCGACCTCGCCGTGCCCAAAGCTCTCAATCACATCCCTCTTTTTTCCGCTGTCACCACTGAGCGACAACCCCCACTCCCTCCTTCCCTTCATTGCCGAGCCAACCGCATGAACTCGTCACCTGCGCCCCAATCCACTGCCTCTTTCCCTCAGCAGTGATTTCCTGGTAGGTTTTTCTCTTGCCTCTCTCACATTCGCAGCATCGCTACTACACAATTCTGACCGGGTTTTGTCAGAATTGTGTATTCGTTGGGCATTTTGTGAAAAAATTGTATGTAGGAATTGGAGGAACGACTTCGATAATTTATTCAATGGAGTATCGTAATAGGATCATATTGAATCGGATAGGGTCAAATGACAATGGAATTGTGATTCTTGTTGAGTTAGCTAGTGATTTCAGCTTGGTTGTTTTCCATCTTGTTGAGAGTTTGGCCGCATTTTGGTGTTTAGATTCATTGAGATGAATAGAACTCATTTATGTTCAACGTCATACAATTAGAAATGTTTGAAGGTATGACCCTCTAAAATATCTAAAAATCATAGTTGTCAATATCATATGATACACGATAGGTATAGTACGATACACATTAATAGAAAAATCTATGAAAAAAAATCTGAGAGGAAAATAAAAAAACAAATATAACTTAATTGAAAAAAAATATCCATTGTCTTCTTTGAAAAAAAAAAAAAAACGTATCGTATTTCTATATGATGTATCATGTGCGAGTTTTTACTGCAATTTTTGCTAGTTCTAAACACACAAGGCTACGGAAAAACAATCTTCTCAGGGATTTTGACTCTAAATTTTCTTTGTCTTGTATGAACTTATCTTGTAACAACATGCCAATGGTATTTTGAGGGTCAGGTCACTTTTTTTAGTACTAGTATTTTTGGTACTATTGTTGGTGGCTTTCTGAAATGCCTGTGCAAAGTGAGCAGGCACTTCACACTTGTGGTGCAAGGGGGTAAGATGAAGAGATAGGCTGTGTTGAATGGTGGATCAAGCGAATCCTGAGGGGGATATTAACTAGGAATTGCACTAAAGAAAATTTGGGCATAACTTTATAGTCTATAATATTGATGTATTGAGAAATAGGCGAAGACATCCTCAATGACCAGTGTGCTGGCATTGCTTTCGTCGCTAGGCTCATTTTGCGTGTCTGAGGAAATTTAGATTTATATACTTGGTTGAGTGTTTCATAGCATGTTCTGGTCTTCGGTATGGGCAAATTAAGGTTGAATAAATAGTTGGATTGGTTTTCTTCTCCATATACTTGCATCGATGCTACACATACATGGCATGCAGTTACATATGGACCATGGTTGGGACTTTCTGTTCACTTTTCTGTTGTATCAGGTAGCGGCTTTTTGTGTTGATGTGTGTATTCTTAATATAAGTTTGAGTGTCGAAATGCCATGATGCTCTTCACTCTTCAGTAACTCATACACATGACATGTTGGTACATTCCAACTCTTGGGTTGCACTTCTTTTGTTCACTTGTTAGAACACAAAGTGAATGTGGAATCTGAATTTTTATATGCCATTACTTCCATTTCGTGGTTGCAGTGATCAACATGTTTGGATCCTATGTTTCACTGTCATTTCCTTGCCATGTTCCTGGCAATGATAAATTATCGAAGCTGTGCAAGGGAAAACCGGCTTAGTAGAAGTTTAGTCTCTTGTTGTAGCAGAGAACCTTTCACATCCAAATTGTTATCATTGTCAAGAAGAATGGATGAATTGTTGAAGAATCCTGTCTTTGTAGCACACATGACTGCAGCTGCTGGTTCAGTTGCCTTGGGCACTGCAGTTGCTCATCCACTTGATACCATCAAGACAATCCTGCAAGTCGGGTCAAGTTCTACTAGAAAGCTCACGTCAGCTCAAATTGTTAACAGAATGCTCTCTTCATCAGGATATTCTGGGTTCTACAGCGGCCTTGGCTGGTCGATATTTGGGAGAATCTCAGGTCTGGGAGTTCGTTTCGGGACCTATGAGCTTTTAACTGCTTATTTCAAAGACGGTCGTGCAGATAATTACATATATGTTTCTGAAGCTCTATTAGCTGGGATTACAGCTGGTGCCATGGAATCTCTTGTTAATTCTCCCTTCGAACTTATAAAACTCCGTGCTCAGGTGAGTTCTGCTACCCGTGAACTTCCCAACAAAATGCCTACGATTAACGCTGCTCTTGCAACTGTGAACTCGAGGTTACTTCCAGGATTTTCTCCTGATAAGAAGGCATTGGAGCAATCCGTAAAGCTGCTCTCTGTCCTCTCTCCACAACATGACAAGCTGATTGATGGTCTGAGAAATGACCCATGGATGATGACCGGGTCAGGTAAGCTGCCTGCTGTGAGTGATGTTAAGCGACCTAAGGATATAGTAAAACTGGAGGGCTGGAGTGCCTTGTGTCGAGGTCTTCGTTCAGGGATAGCTCGTGATTCTATTTTTGGAGGAGTATTCTTCTCTACTTGGCAGTTCCTGCATTTTGTAATGCTCGACTTTAAAGCGCTTGGGATGAATCCTCGACCAAAATCTGATGAAGAAATCGGCCCTCTGTCACCTCTTGCCCTCAGTTCAGCAGCAGGAGTTTCTGGATCAATTGCTGCAATGGCTTCCCATGGCTTCGACACTGCTCGAAGTAGATCACAATGTATCGTCCTGCCTAAGTTTGTATACATGGAAAGACGATTTCTCCGATGGAAACAGCCGGGGAATAAGTTCGAGCGATTTACTGGAATCCATCCTGCTGATAGGAGTATCTTGTTCCGTGGCATGCCCTGGAGGATGGCCCGAAGCGGAATTGCATCGTTTGTGATTGTCAGAAGCTATTTTTTTCTCGTGGATCATCTCGTGGCAAAGCAGACGGTTGCTCCTTGATCATTGATCCTTGAACTTGAAATATGACTATTTTCAATATTGTTAGCTTTAATATTGTTTTTTTTTTATAGTATCGTCGGGACACGTGATCGGTTGTCAAAAAAAAAAAATATTATCCTGGCTCAGAGAATAGTAGTCTTGCAATGACATGAGAGCAAATTGGTTGTGCGCATTTACATTCAAAGATTTCGTGCATAATTTTTCAATCGATTGGAAAAAAATAGTACAATTTATATCTCCATCAACTTATACATCAACTTGGTGAACACTTTTGGCTATATCAAAACCACTCCTTTTGCATCGTTTCTATCTAAATCCAAGTGAAATAAACGATAGTTCGACTTTTAGTAACGAAGGTTAGTCTTGCTCTCGGGTTGTCGTAAAATAGATCATACCAAAAGTGTGTTGTTTACTCACAGTCACGTTCATAAGATGGGATCAGACTCATGAATCACCTATTAGAAACTTACAGTGCTATAAAAGAAAGTTACTATTTCTAATTCGCATTATGTCGATACCTTCTCAGGTAAACTCATAAAAGAGTTACCTCAAGATAATTTTCAATAATGGTCGCTTTAATGTTGGTTTTCTCATTTATAGTCTCGAGACGCATGATGGGGTGGTCCAAAATATTATCCTGGCTCGAGCAAGAGTGGTCTTGGCATGACATAAAAGCAAATTGGTTGTGTGCATTTATATTCTAAGATTTTGTGCATAATTCTTTTCAATCAGTTTGAACAATAATCCAAGCATAAGCCATATGATATACTACAGAGATTGAGGAAGATCGATAACATTAGCTAAAAGTAAACATAAAATGAGTTAGAAGTGGTCCTACGATAATCTTCTGGGACAAACTCCGTGTCCATGGAACATTATGTTATGAGTGAGTTGTTAAAATAGTGTTTTAGATATTCTATCATCAATTCAAATTTTTGATATAATTGGATCCTTGACATAATATCATAACAGATCGTGATGTGAGGAATTTGAACGTGGATATCAAGCAATTTAGCCTGTGTAAAGTGAGAGCGTTGTTGAATTATATACAATCTTCTTGATAGGAACTTTACCATGTGTTTCAAAAAGTACTTTTTTGGCAACGTTTCTTTTAGAATCTAGGGTGAAATTATATGCATCGTGGGTTATTCTGAAGCAAAATCTACTCCTATTGTCCTGCTCATAGGGCAACCCACCTAATCAATAGTTTAGCATAATCTATGCTGATAATGCATAATTTAGTATAACTTTCACTAATAATTGTACTTTGCCAATATTTCATGGTTAGGGTCACTTAGTTTAAGTCTTATTGAGCGTCTCGTGTGAAATCGTAACACTACTAACTGGTTGTATGGTTGTACACGTAGATGTTTGTAACAATCACGATTAATCGGAACTGCCATAGAACATGTTAAGTGGATGTGTTCTTTCTGTTGTCACCAATCCAGCCATCATTTTGAGTAATAATTAATGATTATTATAGAAAAATGAGGTCATTCTTATTGCGAATTCGTAATAGGAAAAGAGACGTATGATCTATTTATATTGTCATAAATTTTATTTAAACTTCATAGTATCTCTAACAATTATATCTCTTGTTACACAAATCCTATTCCATTTTGTTCGATCATTAGTTGTTATGTCGATGTTCAAGTTCCAAATACTTATGAAACACTAAGTCTTCAGTAAGTGATTGTTATGATTAATTTGTCTGCCGATATTTGGGGGTTGGTCTTTATTTCCGAGGTTTACCCATGGTATGAAACACTACGGTTCCTAAATAGTCCCTTATCTCCCTATAAAAGCATAAGAACTTGCACACTGAATTTCCTCTCATCACAAACACTTCTAACCATGAAGGTGGCAACAATCTTCATCTTCTTGATCTTCGTCGCCATAATCATGAATCCAACCTCATCCTCTACTCTTCCATTCACAAAGATCTTCACCTTCGGCGACTCATTCACAGACACAGGCAACACACACTCAGGCAACGGTCCAACGGGTTTCAACTTCGTCTCCAACTCACCCTACGGCATGACCTTCTTCCACCGTCCTACAAACCGCTACTCTGACGGTCGCCTAGTCATAGACTTCGTCGCCTCCTTGCTCTCCCTCCATTACCTGCCACCATACCTCCACGTAAAAAAGGGAAGCAAAAAGGCAATCGCGGCCAGTGCAAGTGGTGTCAACTTTGCTGTTGGTGGCTCGACTGCTATTGAGTATGAGTTCTTTGTTAAGAATAACATGAGTCTTGACGAGGTTCCTGACTCTATCGGGACTCAGCTTCAGTGGTTCTTGGAGTACGCGAAGGCACAAGGGTGCGAGGAGGGTTGGGCGCAGAGCAATAGTTGTATGAGGTTGTTTGATAATGCTTTGTTTTGGGTTGGTGAGATTGGTGCAAATGATTATGCTTATTCTGTTGGGGGTTCTGTTCCTAGTAGTGTTGTTCAGGATTTGGCTATCAAGAGGATCACTGCATTCCTTCAGGTACCAAAAAAAAAAAAGAAAACAGCTTCCAATGTTCACTATTTTGCTTATTGCCAACATGTTTGAACACGTTACTTTTAAAATCAGACCGCTCAAACTTATGGCAGAATACCCTGTCAAAGTTGGTTTTACATTAGCGCTTGCTGATAGTCCCTTGAATACATGTCAGTTGAAATGTCGACAATGTACCGGTAGTCTAGCCATTTAAGATCAATTAGTTGTGTTGGAAGAACAATTATGGCAGCGTAGGAAGCAGGAGAATAAAGGGAAGAGAGAAACTTGGGTGTTCCATTATTTCATAGCCGCATTGTGAATTATTGATCTGAGATTGTGACATTATAGTTACAAACATAGCTATGCATAATGTAGTAATTTGGCTTCCTGGCATTCCAGGACTAGCATTTCTTTTTCTTCTGCATTTGGGATAACTGTCTTTGAAATTAAGTAAAAGTGATCAATGCCTTGTTTATTTGATTTGGACCTCGGTTCATGAACTATTTCATCTCAAATGCGATATGACAAGACAACATCTGCGGAGGTATCCATGATATGAAACAATTTTCTTATATGAGATCATCTCAATAATAATTGGAGTCCAACTGATTCGAACATTCAACTATCGTCTATGATTATCTTGTTTATCTGAGTTCGAATCATGACAACTATAACTACAGTCGGCCGGACTGACATTTGCCTACCACTATTAACTAAGGTTGGACTCTTATTGACATTTTTGCTCTCGCTATTCGTCTTATTTTCAGGTGTTACTGGATAAGTATGCCAAATATGTGATAGTCCAAGGCTTGCCACCAACAGGCTGCCTAACTCTAACCATGACACTGGCTCCGTCCGACGACAGAGACGACCTGCACTGTGTCAAGACGGCGAACCAACTCAGCCAAAGCCACAACGCCATTCTCCAAGACAAGATCACAGCCTTGAGAAAGGGACACAATCACACGGTTGTCCTATACGCAGACTACTGGGGCGCCTATACATCTGTCATGAAGAACCCCGTAAAGTACGGGTTCACGGAGCCGTTTAAGGCCTGCTGTGGCACGGGAGGCGGCCCATACAACTACATACCGTTCAAAGTCTGTGGGTCACCTTCTGCCGGGGTGTGTGCCAACCCTTCTAAGTATGTCAACTGGGACGGGGTTCACCTCACCGAGGCGATGTATAGGGTCGTGGCTGATTCTTTCCTGCATCAGAATTATACTCATCCTTCGTTCGATTATCTGTTGATGAGGAGGAAGAATCATCATCATAACTAGCACAAAGCTGCATCCGTTCCATGGTTAAACTTAACTGTGGACGAGATCAAGCTGCCTCGATTATCTAATGTTTAGCTTGTACCAACGATATATTTGAAAGTTGTAAGTTATTTTGCAGTATTGTGTCTTTGTCCTATCGATACATATTATGTATCCAATATGTGAATTAGCTAGCGAAATCCCTATAGATAAACCTAGGTGGAAAGGCATACAAGTAACCCTATCAGATTCGAACGTCGGCAAAGGTCCGAACTAAATGAGGTTATCTATTGTATCCATCTAAACATGATTGCCATGTAGCAAACTACTTTGTGCTCTCAATCGGAAAACCCAATAGGCGGGATATAACGCGCCAGCCAACTTCAGGCAAGCTACCTTTTCAACGAAGTAAGAAGTACCTGCCTAACTTCTTTTGAGTTTCAGAACAACGAACTGCTTGATGCAGTGATAATGCTTCTCGTGAACCTTCTCCATCCAGAATCGAATTGAACAGCGATGGACAATGACTATCTGCAGGATCAAAATTAAGGGCAACGGCACCAAGAACAATCATGCACAGAACAGGATTCTTTATTGAGAATACATTGTACAGAGCATATACATTATTATTACTGGACGATATCACAGCAAAGAAATAGCCCTTACCGAACCCTATTTACATTTGATGGTCGGCATTATCCTGCTTGTGCAGTATTTTTTTCAGGGCTTCTTATTGAGTTTCACATCAAATACTCATAGTAGACTAAGAAAAGCGTGTCTGGGATATCCTTCGGAAGGCTGCTTATGTAGAGATAGAACCGCAAAGCATCCTCCTTGAGCACAATCTTGGTGTCGACCACATCGCTGCAGGAGGGAAGAACCCATAAGTCTCCTGACATGACTCTCTTTAGGCTGCCCCGGCAAAACGGACAAGATTCTGATCTCAAGTTCCTGCACATAGAAGCCAATGTCACATGCTAAAAGAAAATGTACAGAATCGACAACTCGACATAATAGATTAAATGTCAAAACCTGCATACCAGTCACGGTAGCAGTTGATGCACATTGCGTGACAGCAGTTGGGTAACACCACTTTGGTGCAAGGATCCAGGCAGATTCCACACTCCTCTTCCCTTTCGGAATCGTCTCCCAAAAGCTTTCTCCTTTCCTCAGGTCTCTTCCTCACATTCAGCTCTAAGCTGTTGAGATCGTCTAGATCATAGCAGAGCTCCGATGTGTCCCCATTAAGGCGCTGAAGATATGGTAAGATAACAGCTGCAGGTTCCCATTTTCCAAAAGCGTTAAAGACCCAAAAGCAGGACATAAGGACAACAAAGCATACAACAGACAGGCAATATTTTCAAACACAAAGCACTCAATCATAATAAGAGACGTCCTGAAACATGTTCAATGGTTAAACTTTTATCTGAACCGACCAATGGTTCTCTCGAATAATGCGAGCAACTTCACCTCGCGGACAGTTTGATTCAATAATGAAGAAAAAGAAGCACAAAAGTAGGTGCTCGGACACGAACCATAAAATTCTTGAACGGTTGCTTTCCTCCGCTGTGACAAGAGATTTGGCCTTCCATCTGCAGTGACCTGCGCCAGATAGAAAACCATATCATCATCTGCCAGGCAAATAAGAGACTGTAACGATCAGATAAGATATACAAGAACATTGACCTTGTATATGACTACATGGAAGAGGTTCATAAAGCTCGGAAGTAGACATGTACAAGAGCCGTCCATCCATTGCAGCAAGTACAAAATAAGCGGTGCCCAGTCATTATGAACAAGTTTCATCTGAAGCCAATCTCCACCCTTTCTTCTAGGAATAGACGCTACCCTGAAAAATGACGAACAGAAGAGGTTAATTAGGAAGCAACATTGATATCCACAATTAATATCAGACCAAAATTTTCCAAAGGCTCACACATTTAGATCATCTTGGCCTTAAGATTGCGGTAGAGTGGGATCGGCCATCATACTGGTACATGCTCAAAAAATTTCCTAAAGGGCAGGCTCAAAAACTTCTATGCAGCAATGATGAAACTTGATCTTTCTACATAGTAAAGAACGGTATCTGTATTCTATACTTCACCACTAAGCACAACAGGAAAACAGTACCAATCATAAACTCCCTGCCAAGACAAATGTCTGTTACCAACATGAGTAACAGGATTAACGAATTAGACTTCACATGTTAAACTCCAGCAGCAACCACCAATGTTGAGCAACCCAACACGGCTGACAATTGCTTATATCAAGGATGCATCACCTTGTTCATTTTCAACTCGAACGTTACAACTCAGTAGATGGCATTCAAACAATCCAATAACCGGCAACCGGCACAGCCCATAGAAAACAACGTCGTCTGTCTTCAGGAATCCATTTTAGTTGGTTACTCAACTTGCTAGAGTCATAACCAACGAAAGTGAAAATGCGCCGATCGCTGTTTTATCAATTCCTATTTACCCCAACATTACTGCTCATCTTCACATTCAGATGCAACTTGAACCAACCAGCATACATAACCCACAACGAATTGAGCTTCGACATCTGCTCGAGACAGAACACATAAGTTCATCGAACCTGACCGTGAAGCCACTGAAACTCATCACTTGCACACATGCAACAAATAACACAGACCACCACCACTGGTTTTGAAGCAACAAATAACACAAATCATAGAACAAGCTAAAATTAGCATACAGGAGGAATCAACTCAAAACCTGTTCACAGATAAGAGAACTCACAGCATATTGGCATGTTGAATATCTGCTTCAATAACCTTAACAGAGTCCAGACAAGTGAACTTAGCCAATTGATATCCCAACATCTTTTGATCCTTTTTGCACACCAAAACCCTCAAAATCCAACACCGAAAACAACCCCAATCGAAACGAAACCCGAACTGATAATCACAACGAAAACCCAGAAATCATATGCTATGAAAACTCAGATTTTCAAGAATTAAACAAGCAAAATTGAAAAGTTTTTGCTTGAAAATGTCTCTACCCTTCACTCACACCAAAAAGTTCAAGAAAGGGCAGAGCAAAGAACACCCAAATCAGCAACAACCACAAACCCACAAATTTTTCCCCCCTCAATCCATCAAAGATTTCTCAGAACACAATAAATATGGAACCCAAAGGCAGCGCCAAAGGCACCATCTTTTTTTCAACAGCAACAGATGAGTAATATGCCACAAATTGGATCCCTTCGCGACTTTCCACAACACTGAAACAAAAAGCCACAAACCCAAATGGCAAAAAAAAAAAAAGGATTTTTTTCTCTCCCACCAAGTTCTGACCTTTCTCAACTGAAAAAGGATTCAAATTTGTGAACAAACAAACCAAAACAAGTACCCAGTTGTTTCTTTGTTAATCAGAGACCAAACCCAGAGAATCTGTGCCCTTGTGCTTTGAAAATCTCTTGTGTGTATTAAGGAAAGAGGAGAGGATTAGGTTTTTTAAAGGGGGGCACAAGACAGGATGGGATTGTTTTGAAAACTGTGAACGTAATCTGTTTGCACAAACCAAAGATGGCAGTGACAGAGAAAAAAACAAAAACAAAAATTGATGAAATTTGATGAGTGATTTGTCTAAATTTTGTTGGTGATTAAAATCTCCACTATGTATCTTTTTGCTTATAGGCTGGTTTGCTTGTATGGTCTGTGAATATTTGTTGTTTTTTATTTTGGGTGAATTTGGTTGAATTGATTTGAATAATGATAATGATAGTGATCGCATTGCATATGGATAGATGTTGGCTGCTGTGTCATTGTGTAGGCTGTTTTCCTTCTGTTTTAAAGCAACCCATGACCCAATTTGTCTGTTACAATTATTATTTTTATTATAATAAAAAACCGTTTAAATATGTCACAAATGTTTTTATATTGATGTAATAATCATGTGATTTAATAATCTATTGATCCAAATGCTGAATGTTTAGTTCTATGAAAATAAAATACTCTTTCTGTTTCATTCAACTTGTATTATTATTTTTTAAATATTTTATTTAAATTATAATATTTTCATGTTTAATAATTTTTTTCACAAAAAAATATCAAAATATCCCAATTTTATATCACATCAACTCATACACCATCATTTTTTATTTTTTTTTTATTCCTATAACTCACACACTCATAAAGACAAAATTATCATTTTTTATTAATTCAATATACACATAAATTATCATGTCGGATCAAATCGTTGTAATTTGAATAGGACGAAAGAAATATGTCAATATTTAAGATGATTTGGAAAGAAAATGATGTTTTCTTATAATATGAAATATCTTGGATTACGAATTATTACACTTTTAGGTTGAAATATTTTGAAAAGTATTTGACAATATATTGATTGGGATATTATAACGAAAAAAAAGAGACTAATGAAGCATTAACCAATTAACAACTGCAAAAGTGTTTTCAATCATTAGATAGAAAAAGAAAAAAAAATCTTTTCAATTTTAAATATAATAAATTTAATGATTAAAATATTATTCTTTTTTTTCGATATTATAATTGGATTACTTCATTTTCAATCTCAAAGTTCTCCTTGAAATGAACTGTAGCAAATAATGTTGTAAGGTCAAACATGAAAATATGTTTGAAGGTATCAAATTGAGAATGTTCATTTCGATTTTGAGTTATTAGAGACTATTTGGTATTTCTATTTAAAACAACCTTTGGAAAATACGTGGTGTCTTTGTAATGAGTTGGGGGACCAATCGATATTATGTTAAAATTGGAAGATAATAACTGTCAATTCATACGATTTTGAGGCACCACATTTTCCTGAAATCTTTGTCCTTTGGCATTTTTGCAAAATACAAATCCTCTCAGATACCATGTAATTAATGTTCCAAAACATATCAGATTGTAATTTTCTACAACTACTCACTTCATGTATAGTTGTTGACTGGGTAAATTTGAGCCAATAAAATAATTACAGACTCAACTAACATCTCCATTATATAAACAACAGCCAACAGCCACCAAAACACAACTTATAAAGTTCGTTGTCACGGTTGATTAATTTTATATAAACGTTTTCTGATAGAGCACTAGGTGTAGAAGTGGTCATTTTTTTTCCCTATCAATGGAAATGTCACCTTCATAACTTCCTTCGACTTCAAGTCTCCGATCATTAAAATGCCAAACAAATCCGTAACATGAACTACACAAGTGCAATATGAGATAGTGACGGTTCGAGTTTGTGACTTTATGTTATAATCTGTTGTGATATTATGGGAAGCAACGAATCAAATTTACGATAAAATATTCATTATGAATTTTAACACGTTGCTAAGTCATGGCACAGGACGAACGAGACCGATTCAGCAGATGTCTTGATATATGGTTTTGGACCATAGAAGTATCCCTCTCAAATAGTTATTGAAAAAAGGATGTTCTCGTCTTTTATTTCATTGTTGTATGCTCCTTTTTCTCTTTTCCTAAAGATCTGATGGGCACTTAATTGAATGAAATATTTGCTGTACTAGACTTTGACATGCTCACGGGAATACTTTGTATACTCCTCATTATATGCTTTTCTTCCCTCTCAATATCCACAACTTTATTCCCACATGATTTTGTTCACATGGTTAACATTTCCCAACAATAATAAACGATTCATTCAGTGATAAATAAATTTTTTAATTATATAATAATTAGTATAATATTTTTATGATACGGAAAATAGATAGATTTGCCGGAATGATGTGATTACCGTTTTTGTCTTTCATATCCAAGTCCATACATTACAAACAAATGAGATGTGCACGATCTTTGCTAAAGATAAATGGGAATGGCACTTATCTATAGGGTGATATAGGACTAGAATTTAGATTGAATATTGGAAACATTTGTTGGAGTCTTCCCTTTCTCATATTTTGGATAACATAAGGGGATTGATAACAATATCAAGTTATCAACCAATAACTACCTTATAAAATAGGTGAACCATAAGTCCATAACTAATCGTAAGTTTGGGTCCCAAATCCACCTAAGCATTTACGTGAGATGTACACGTCTCCATTTTGCTGAGTCAGAATGAAGCATACAAGAAGTTTCCTATCATTTTCTCCCTTAAAATGTACATATTTGTTCAAATTCATTTTGGGTTGGTTTATAAGCCACGAGGTCCATTATATGCCTTTTTAATCACAAAATGATATCCACATGTCTAATGTGGATAAGTTAGTATGTGACTTATAATCGAGGTCTGTTTGTTTGATGTCTGATGACACGAGATGAAGACAACCCGTCGATCCAGCACGTTATGTCGCCAAGTTCTAATAACTTAGCAAGCGTTACAACTAACATGAAACTTATAGGTGACAACATCGAATGAATCTCACTAATCAATAGTCTAGTTCAACCTAAAACAGCACGACAATACCTTTTCTCTGGTCGTGATTGGATCGCTCATGGAATGAAATGAATATTCGGCATAACACCTAAAAGGCACGATAAAAACTAAATCTAGACATACAATGTTGATTCTGAAAGAGGTAACTATTCGAAGAGTTAGTTATTCATATATATGCACACGCGACCATGAAAGGCGACCGCAACATACAGGTCTATGCTCTCATGAAAGCTTGTGCACTCTTGATCTAATTGATACTCCAAACATTAATGAAATCAGGTGTTGGACTGATTAAACTGCTTCAATTTCACCTGCAGAGACTTGGTTACTTTCTCCTACAACAGATCTCCTACTCGTGTTGATCCACTTGATGACCGAAACTGCAACGTCGAATAAGCTCAACATAATGTACATTGCCATTCCGCCGATTATACCATTCAATATCGAGTATGTCAACGGCATCAGCAATATTGTCACGAACGCTGGAACAGCCTCCTTCACGTTCACCAAGTCAACATCTCACACTACCTAAAACACCACAAAAGAATATTTCAGCATTGGCTCAAATCAAAAATTCATGTATCAATAGTAAATTGATCTGGATGCATCAAAAACACGACATGGTTGATATACGCAAAATATCTTTATATGAAGATCATCGAACCATACCTTCATCATCATCACTCCGACCAAGACGAGAGGAGGACCTATAAGCCCATGGGGGAACACTGGTCATAAGAGGGGTGAAGAACAAAGACAGAAACAAGTATATCCCAACAATCACCGCGGTCAGTCCCGTTCTCCCACCTCCCCTGATTCCGGCCGAGGACTCCACATATAATTTCAAGGGAGAGCCCAAGGAAGAAAGCATGTCCTAATCCCAAATCCTAATAAGGACCGAATATAATACACATGTGAATTGTGCTCAACTGTTAACCGAAAAGCTTAAACTGATGGATTATGAGTTATTTATATATATATTATACTCTTTTTTTTTCTCCACGGTCGATGTGGATAAAGCTACTCACATATATCGTCAATAATAATAAGGTCACGAATGCCACCCACACCTCACTTCTGTTGAAGTGCTTGAAGCTAATTGACCCGGCGGTGGACTTGATCATATGAAAATCTACCACTTTTTTTGAAGTAATTGTAACTCGAGTTTCCTTGAGGAGTACTAGCGAAACTCGTAACAGGAGTTCCCCTAATCCACCAAACGAATGTGACAAATAGTATTACCATATAACATACTATACTCCCTTTGATATTCTTCATCATGCCATAGCATATGATCATCAAGCCAACCACTCCCAACCAAAAGGTTGGGCTCTGCATTTTCCCATCCCTGCACGCTGCTAGGGTCACCAACGTCGACCTATCCAAGCCTGTCAGGCCCAAACCTAGATGGGACTGTAGGCCCGTGAAGGCGATGAAAAGCCCGATCCCGGCCGCACAAGCTAGCCGGATTGGATGTGGTATCAATCGTGCCGGCTTACCCGGAGCCCGAGACTGGCTATACCCAAAAAGGCCCAACCCTCCACGAAAACAATGGCGAGAGCCCGTCCGATATGAGATAGGCCCGGTGCCGTGGAAGCCCACTAGATTATAGACCAAATCCCAGTGACTGCAACCATCTAGCTCGTTGAGGATCTTCTTTTACATTTCTACATGCATGTTTTTGGTACTTCTAGCTTCATATGTATTCGTCTATGTACATGTATTGCCAGGGGTTATGTACATGTATTGCCAGGGGTTGATATTCCTACTATATTCATGCTCTTCCCTCCCTCTTGAGGATTGTTCCTCTATCAAAAGTCTCAAAAGTGAAAAATTACTACTCCCAATAACTTTTTCTTCTTTTTATCTCAAATTGATTCTCTCTACATAATCCTAGATGAATCCACGATAATGGTACTTAGCTTCATTTTTGAGGCGCGCTTTGCATAATCACCACTCACAAAAGATTCAACAACAAACTTTATGCGGAGATGTGTCGTCGAGGTGCTTTAGTACCCTTAGGAATGATAATAAATTTCCAGCAATAAACCCTGAGGTGCATAAACTCGGGTTCAAGTCTTGTGTGCTGTAAAATGACCCACGTAAGAGATAAGCAAGATGATTCCAATGTCTATCAGGATTTAAATTCTAAACACACAAAAATCAACAGAATGGTGAAACCATTTGAGCTGCCAACGGAAATGATGCTCTAAATATTCACACCTATTGTGAGGCAATTAGCTACACCGTGCTTTCCTATGCACGAGGATGTACCAATGATAGGTCAAGTTGTAGATGCCAGCGAAATAAGAAAAATAGACATGAAAGATATTATGGACATCTAAAGTATGCATATGGACAGTATCATCACAAAAAATATTATGTATATTCTAGTCACTATTAACCGAACTATGTGCAGCTGGACTCTCATCGATCGAGACTTAGCTCAATATGGGAGGCCAGAGGTGGTGGTGGAGTGGTTGGGTCACCGAGTGGTGGGGTTTCGGCGTGCCGTTGCTGGTTGTTGGGAGATTTGGGGTGGAAAGGTGAAGTGACGAAAGAGGAAGGTAGATCGGGAAAATAATAATAATTAGTGATCGATTCAATCGTCAATTAAAAATTACGACTGTTTCGATCACAATATATAGATCGTTCTAAAGTTCATTCGTTAAAATATTTAGCTATCGTTCATGTCATTAATTGTTAGGTTTTTTGGTTTTGGGCTCACTTATTATGTGAAGGAAGGCCCAAAAACATGAAGCCCAAAAAGTTTGAAGGCGGTTACTTCCGTATGAAGCAAATTCAGGAATATATATGGTCAAATACATATTGTAGCCGTAGAAGAAAGTATGGTAGAATACGAAGTCAATTTCTCTTCTCATAAAAAAACTACGACAGTAAAATCGTGTTTGCGGATTCGTTCACCGTTGGATCATGCTGAAATTTTGACAACAGGTTCTGGACATCCAGTTCTTCATTCTGAACTTTTGAATCAGCAAGACGAGGTTTCAGGTGTGAGATATTGGCTCGACAGCTACCCAGTGTTTTAAGATTGTCTATCTCCTTATTTTTCTATTTGCAAGCCTTATTACCTTACTGTTTTAGCACGCTATTTGTACGTTTGTGTGTACTTGATTGTGCACGTTTTGTACTCTAATTTGATCATAATGAAGTTGGTTTATTGGTCTTGACGACCCGTGATTTTTATCCTTAATTTTGAGGGGTTTTTCATATTAAAAATCTTGGTGTTCGTGTCATTATTTTTCTGTCATATATTTGTTGAGTTGGTCCTATCAGATTCTTACAAGTGGGGGATTGAGTCTGCTGTCTCATATTCCCAATATTAATTTTGTAACCAAATTTATAAAACGATCGCAAAATGTTTTTTTTATTTTTTTATAATAGTTAGATCTTGTTTAATATCTTCATCCCAATGTTTCTTCGGCCTCTCCTTCTACATCTATCTCCTACTAACTGGATAGATTCTCAATGTCTAACTGGAGCCCTTGGATCCCTATGCACATGATCATATCATTTTAGTCTTGTCTCGCTCATCTTGTGCTCAATAGCATAGACTCCGAGTCTTCCTCGTATCCTTCTGTTTGAGATTCCATCTCTGAGGAAGACCACCTATATTTAACGCAATATTCTCGTTTCCGTCACATACATTTTCCGTTTGAAACAGTGATAGCTAGATCAAATTAACTTTCAATATAAAAGTCTGTTTCCAAATGCAATTCATGAAACATGATAGTACAACACAATGTCGTTTCAGTACTTTTTTCATAATAAAATCTTCTTACAATAATATATGTTGCAACGGAAACTGTTAGATTACTCTAACGCTTTGAACAGTACTTTCGAAATGTGGGTGTCTATAGTTTCCGGAGAGCAATGAGCTGCATAGTAGAATGTCTTTGCAATTGAGAGAAATGTTTGCTTGGTGTCTCGGTCAAGGTCATTGTAATACCTCCTCAAAACTATTTCAAGGAGTGCTTGTTGGATTAATGGACTTATATTATATGTACATGGACAATTTAACTATATGAATTAATTATATGTTATGTGTTATCTTACAGTTTGACCCAAATATTGATGGTCCTACTGATATTAATATTAAATGGGCTAATATGTCGTCTTATAAAGTATAGGGCTCAATTTTGTAGAGACTTACGGCTTGATCCTAATTAATGATGGCCTGATTAAGGTTAAGAACCATTATATATATAAAGGTTATGGTTTCCGGTTGAACATACGTTACATCTTTCTGGTCTTCCATCGCAAGAAAGAAAAACCTTAACGTGTGTATCAACTGGAAGATATCATAACCTAGGCGATCTTCAACCCACATCAAAGACTTGCTCTTATTCGATATCAAGGATGTAATATCCTGAAATTTTAGGAAAAAAAACGTATATTTAAATACAATAGGATTTTATTTCCAAATGTTTGAGAGTCCCGTAAGTATCTCAACCACCATCGTAAAAACCTCAACTGCCTATTGTTATCGAAACGTTCAAAACACATAAATCGCACAGATTAAACTAACATCCTGAGCTATAACCTGAGCGCGACGAGTAGAACAGAGACAGAGAAAAGGGTATGGATCCAACTCTCGCTTTGATTTCGTTTTCGTTAATATTTTATTTTATTTTATGTTCTTTCTCGTACTATATCCTGCATTACCGAATTCCGGCCACCTGAACCATCGTCGCCTTACCTGAAGCCGAACCCGAAACCTGCTTGAAACCCAAAGCCGAACCCGAAACTTGCCTGAAAACCTGAAGTCGTCTGAAACCCATCACCGCCCTCGCTCGCGCTGCTTTGTCGTCGTAGCCCAGATCCAGCCTTCCCTGACGGCCGACATCGAACTTCGGCGATGATGACAGCAGCGGCCGGTCATCCCCAACCCTCGTCATTTCTCTCCCGACGCCGAAAGCAGTAAGCCGACAGGATTTCGGTCGAATTCGGCCAGCGAATTCGACAATGGTGGCCCTCGCACGATGAAGGCACTCTTTACTCCTTTCCCCGGCCTCCCTTGATTTCGCCGGAAACTCCCCATCGATCGACGGGCAATCCCGACCTTCGCTGACGCCCGCTCCGGCCAAACCTTCGCCTGAAGTCGGCTCTCTTCGGGCAGTGTTGGGGAGGAAGGATGATTCCTTTTCTTTAATATTATGTTTAGCATAATGTGTAATAAGAATACATTAGGTGCATTTAATTATACCTCTATCTATGCATATTATTTTGGGGTATCATGTAATAATATTTATATTTTGCGATATTATTGTAGGTGTGACAAATACTGAGAAACAGGATTAGGTCTGGGATTGTCTGAAGAATTTTCTGAATTTTATAAATGACGAGGTAACACACATCATTACCATAAATTATGTGTGCGTGATTTGATTTATGTGATTGTGTGATCACGTACCTGCATGCTAAATAAAGAATAAAATTGTGTTGTACTTGATTGACTTGATTTGTTTTCCAGAAGGATAACGATGCAACCTGTAGAATAATATAGAATTTAAATAACGATCTCTTGAATTTTGTCTGTTCTTGATGTGTGATATCTTGTGGTTGTTGATATTATTTTTATAACGAATTATTAATCCTGAAAAATATTAAGAACGTTACAAAATATAGCGTTATATAAATTTATGAAACACCATGGTGGTCACCTGCTATACATGGATTAATATGATTAATTTCATATTATATGCCTGGATTCTCGAATTACAAACACCATGGTGGTCACCTGCTATACATGGATTAATATGATTAATTTCATATTATATGCCTGAAAATCTTGAATCCTGTTATATATGGAATTAATATGTTTAATTTCATGGTAGCTGCCTGAAAATCCTGTAAAACCTGAACAATGAGGATATTCCTGTAAATGATAATAACTGGAAGAGTTACGAGTCCTGACTAGCTAGGGAGGGATAGAAATTCCTTTTGCGTGCACGCAGCGGTATCAATTGAAATATACTTGGTGGCCGTGTTTGGTTATTATTAACCATCCTGGGTCGTCTGCAGCGATAATCCTGTTTGTTTAATTGTTATTAGTATGACGATACTATTAACGTTAAATTCCTGCTGTAACTCCTCCCATGTTATTAACGTGTAAAAATCATAAGAATTATTATAACGTGACAAAAGCACGTTGGTTACCTGTAAAAATCTTGAGAATCAATATGACATGTCAGAACATGTCATTAACCTGTAAAAGTAATGAGAATTAACGTGAATTGATACGATATATATATATATATACGAGCCTTAAAAACCCCTAATAAAGGCTTTTGACGACGGAAAAAGAAAGGATTTACCGGTTTGACTTGAGATATTACCTTGTGTGTAATTTATGCGTTCCAGCCTGGCATATGATTGCTCGGTGTTGCTTGCATTGCATTCTGTTTGCGCATGAGAAATGCATGATATAATAAGCATGTCAAACCCCTGAGATGGATGTGTATCCTGTGTTACTGGCCTTTCGAGCTCACGGTTAAATGTTCGTTTCAGGTAATAAAGATCCGAGGAAGTGTCCGTTACTTAACAAGGATGAATGAATTCGACTCGTTGTAATATTGTCCTTTCTTTCTAGACATTGATTTTCATGTAATACAAAACGATGTAAGTTGAATATTTGTTTCTAGATCCTATGTTTCTGATACTTAAACCCCTTGTATTCTTGTCGCCTTGCTTCGAAGGAAACTTTGGAGCGGCGGTAACGCCACGTGTTTAACAGGTATTGGACAGAAAATCCAGGGGCGTTACAGTTTTGATGAGATTTATTCCAACAGTGCTTGCATGCTTGATTCTACTTCAGGATTGTTGATACCTTGATTGACACCATTATGCGTCCATTTCAACTGAACGCAAGATAAAACGTCAAGAAATTATTACATGGATACTATGGAATAAGAGGGATGGGGACGCTTGAAGCAGAGAATCGACGCTGGCTTTGATGGATCTACGTCGTAGAACATAGTAAACAGAGAGATCTGTATGGATTTTTAGACTCACCTCCTGGAGTTGGAGGTGCCCGAGTTGATGGCAGATTTTGCTGGTAATGTTCATGAGTTGCCGATACCAGTTGCTGGAGCAAAGGTGATGGTAATTGCGAGTAATCCTGCTTCCCATTTATATCCATCTTCTTTGATCTCCCAAGTCTACACTAGTATTTTTATAGCAAAAGCATCAAAACCATATAATTAGTTATATAACCTTTTCACATGCATGTTCGGTAATTGTTTGTTTAAGTTCTTCTAAATAAGTCGTTAGCATCTTGATACTGTAGATTATTTGAACAAAGGATATCACTTATCTTGAATCAAGATAAAAGAGCAGATGGTGTGTATCTTGGCTATAAGTGATATCTAAAGTAACATCATGAGCCATGAGTGATATCATGAGCCATCGATAACATCATGACCACGGCCCTGCCCTCGCCCACTAAAAGATGACATCCTGAAGTCTTGTGTTTGTGTGAAGGCCTTTCTATCTTCTTCTGAGGTGTTCTCTGGCAGCTTGCCGAAGTACAATGTGATTATTTCGATCAAGGCAATTGTCTTAGCCCATGCTATCATCTCAAGGTACTCATTGTTGTTAATCAAAGGCATCCTGCGAGAAACATAGGGGGAGAACCAAGTCATAATGCAATGTTATCCCATATTTTTTGTGACAAATTTACTATTGGAATTGTTTTCGGATCGACCTTCAAAGGGGTTGTTTGGTACCACCCTGAAAACGATGAAAATCAAATCAATAATAGAAATGAAAAACTGACAATGAAAACTAAAATTACTTTGGAAAAATAAAATAATTTTTTATATAAAAAATTGAATATTGTACTTAGATGAATCAGAAATAGAAAATCTTTTTTTTTTGGATTTTTATTTTCAATTTTCGTTTCATCAATTTGAAAATCAAAAAACAGTAAACAATAAACAGAATTAGAAATAAACACATCTACTTCATCAGCCAATGAACAAAAACAGAGATTAGGAATCAACAACAATAACAAACAGTCCCTTGTTTGTCATCCGTCATATGGACTTCTATCCTCTTTGTAGGCTTTTGAATTCAAAATAAGTTGTAAATTCGGCACATACCTAAAAAGGGTCTTCCCTATCCAAACATAATCACCCCAGCCGCCATATTGATCAATGTAGAATCGGTGCTGCACACGAGGGAGGTCTGCGTACATTGGTATCTCTAATGCATAACGTATCTAGGTAATATGACTGCATCAGGGCAAGCATATAGAAAAGCAGCTTAACCATGCATTGAACATCCAATAAAAACATGCTTACCTCGCCTGGAAGATCCTTGGGAATAACCCCACTTATCAAGGAGTTGATTAGAGGCTTGCTTCTCTTTCAGAAATTTGAATGAATAGTTACGAGCTTCCTCGAGAACATCTTCACCTCTAGGAAATTGCAACTGAGATGCTCCATTGAGGTTATAGATTGGAGTGACGGTACTCGTTGATTCCCCGAAATAGCAGATGAATACTCCATCTTGCATGAAATTCTTGAAGATACCTGTTGATTTAATTGTGCATTGCTTATAGCATACAAAATGTTGAGTTAACTTTCTCATATAACGTAGAGTGAGTGGATGAGGAAAATAAAGATATGACGTTGAAAAAATATGTTAGAATATATATAGAAACTGTAAAATAAAAAATAATGAATAATAATACAACAAAATATAATATTATATTTTGTTGTAAGTAAATTATGATATAAATAGGATGTAATATTTATTATTCGTTATTTAAATGAGACGAAAAAAATATGTATTAACAAGTCATCTGAACTCATGATCCGTTATCCAATAAAGGATTAGAATGCCTGTGAAATATCCACAAATTGGGTCACAAGCGGCCACCATTTTCCCATTTCTTGTTCTACAAGCACAAACATCTTGTGTCTTGTGAGTTCTTCCCAAAAAAGATCCATGAAATTTATAATTTCGACCTGTCATTCATCCATTATTAAACTTTATCAATTGTGAGTGATAGGTGTTGACGTTCACGGTTTATGTATCACAATATATAACACGAGCCCCACTTCTGACCTACACACAAACTTTAACTAGCTAACGCATTCATGCTTCATATACATCGAATCATCGTTTGTTATACTATAATTGTAACAACACATAGCTTGTTATATTATCAATATTAGATCGTTGGTTTTCTCTTAAAATAGATGAGCTTTTTGTTACATGGTTATGACGGTTTGATATATGGCTAATATAGAACCTAGTGAAAAAAGGCTAAGGCACAAGGTAGACATGGGCTCACCTAGTAGTTATAAAAAATTATGTACATTTGTATTATTGTTGTTTTCCAATGTCATAACTCATAAGCGATGACTTTCAGTTTCAGCACCCTGCGACACACCTAGTTTTTTCTGTCATGGATATTTTGAAGATCAAGTACAAATAATTAGGCAAATTATATAAAAATAATTAAGTGAAGTTTTATTTATGTTTTAATATTCATTAGAATTTGTGAACTATATATCATAGGTATAACTATAATTTTGTATATATGAACTGTCAAAATCAAAATAAATATTAAAAAATTTATATTGGTTATCAAAAAATAATTGCTCTGAAATAATTGGACAAATTACATAAAAATTAAGGGGAAAAAAACTCCTAGATTCTATCCTAATCCTATAATGGAAAAAAAATTAAGGTCTACAAACTAAAATTCGACTTTTTCTTATCTCGAAGGGATCAGTCTCGTTGGACATAAACCAGAAAAAACAGTCTAAATATAGATTAAAACGATTATAAAAATTTATAAACATAAGGGACAAACATTTGCATAGTAGTTGACGAAATTATTATTACTATCATGTACTCCTCGAAGATCACAACTAGGGAAAACTTGTGCAGCATACTTTATAACATGTAACAGTTACATAAAACATAACAGCACTTTAATTTTCAATTTCTGGGCAGAAATCAAATCGTTTTTCAATTATTTTTTGGTATAACTCATTCAATTATTTTGGCATCTGTATATTTTAAGAAGATGCTGGTATATCCATTGGAATCCTTTAAAATTACTTTATTTGAGAGATCTGTTGGCTGCATTGAGTTATCTGTGGGCTGGCATGAACTTTCACGAGATCATACAACCTTCGAAAACTCCGCCGCCCCTCGAATTCTATGGTATTTGTCGTTTGATAATTTGGCCTTTGAATCGAAGATCATTTCACGTTTTTTAATAGGGGTTTTATATATAATTATTTTAAATTTTAAAAATTTATAAAAAAAAATCACCTCAAGTTTTCATATTTATAAAAATATTATCCAAATCATATGAAATTTACATAATATCTATGGTTGTTATTGAATTCATTCGTCTTAATAATTTTTAATTTTTTTTTCTTGTTTAATATTGTCATTTTTATATTGAAAAAAACGATAATTATGATTTGAATGGTCGAATCAGAAAAATTTAATAAATATAATTAAGGTTTGAGAAACAAAAAAATTGACAAAATTTAAAAAAATAATGTGAAAATAAAAGGTTTTCATATAAAGGGAAAAAAATTATATTTATAAATAAATTAGACAAGAGAAAAAATAAATTCAAGATAACGATTTTATTAACGATAACTATTATTTTGAAAATATTATATGTTTTAAGCATTGATTTTAAAAATATCATATGATTTGAATAATATTTTTAAAAATTTCATATGATTTGATTAATACAAATATAAAAATTTAAAATGATTTTTTATAAGTACGTAAAATTTAGGATTATTATATATAAAAATCTCCTTTTTATATTAAAAATTGAGATAAAATGCGACTTTACTTCTACTCTTCTATTTTATTGGACAAATTGAGATAAAATACGACTTTACTTCTTCTCTTCTATCCGGGACACTCTCTCCACCACTCAATCACTTCACCTCCCAATCCCATTTTTTAAAACCCTACCCACTCTCACTCTCTCTACTTTCTCTGTCACAATCCCCGCATCTCAATTCTCAATTCTCAATTCTCAACTCTCATTCTCTCAATCACACCATGGGTAATCACATCTTACTCTGATCATCATCGATTCCGATCTCAATTTTGTTTCTTGTTTCTAGTCAATTTGATTCGGATTCAACTCACTGATGTTCATTTTTCTCTGTTTGTGTTGTTGATTTTTGGTGGTTGCAGGCAAGATCAAGGTCGGAATCAACGGTAATGATACTATCCTTTACCGATCTAGTCACTTGTGTTCAGATCGAATGTGTTTTGATTGTTTTTTTGTGGAGAGATTTGTGTGACTTTGAGGTTGATGGTTTTGGTGCAGGATTTGGAAGGATCGGGCGATTGGTGGCGAGAGTGATCTTGCAGAGCGAGGATGTCGAGCTCGTCGCGGTCAACGATCCCTTTATTACCACTGATTATATGGTAATTGTTTCCAGTTCTTGTGTGGAGATTGGTATTGGTGTTTAAATCAGGTGTTTGTGAGTTAATTCGTGGTGATATGGTTCGAGATCAAGTGGAGATTTTGATTTTGTTTTGAGATATGTGTTTGTTAATTGAATAAGTAGTAGTGATGATTCATCATAATATCAGATAAATCTGTATTATTTTGTGATTATGAATTTATCATGCTGGTGATGATTGGTACATCTGGGTTGATTAGTGATCTGGTCTTTCTTATTCGTAAAACTTGTATCTTTCGATTTGGAATCTTTGATCTGATCGTTAGTCGTTCCACTCACGTGTCCCTTCTCCCTTTGATTCGGTCAAGTAGGCCTTTATTATCCGATTACAACTATCATGTGCTTGATGGGGTTTTTTTTGAGTAGTATTTGAATTCATATTTTTTTTCATTGTCTAGTTTCATGGGGAAATTGGGGTCATGTATTCGATAGAACATGTGCTGCATGTTCTTCAATTGATTATTAGTTTTTGAAGGAGGTGAGAAAAAAAAATTATTCGATAGAACATGTGCTGCTGTTCTTCAATTGATTATTAGTTCTTGAAGGAGATGAGAAAAAAAAAAAGTAATGGAAAGACTGATTTTCGATAGTTTGGTTTGGCTCATTTTGGTTGGACAGTCATGTAATTGATATCGATTTCTCGTTTCTTGCTGTAGACTTACATGTTCAAGTATGATACCGTCCATGGTGCATGGAAGCACAGCGAGCTTAAGGTTAAGGATACCAAGACCCTTCTCTTCGGTGAGAAGCCAGTGACTGTGTTCGGTGTCAGGTGAAATTTTTGAACTTGTTTCTCAATTGTGTTTGTTGCGGAAGGATTATTTTTATATTGCATGTTGATAATTTCAACTAGTCATTTGTTCAATACCGGAGTAAGTTTAATGGTTTGTCTATTTGCAGGAACCCTGAAGAGATTCCATGGGGCGAGACTGGTGCTGATTTCGTTGTTGAGTCCACTGGTGTTTTCACTGACAAGGACAAGGCCGCAGCTCACTTGAAGGTTGATTTTTTGTCTATTATGAAATCGATTTGTCCTCTATGAATGATCTTTTGGTATATCATTGAGTTTAATGCCTTAAACCATCTTTTGACAAAAAATTGCCGGCTATCTCCTAGGTTGCTATGTACTGGTTGACTTCTATTAAGAATTGATAGATGCCCGCTGCTTTTTTTGTCACCGAAACAAAAGGATGTTTTTTTTTTTTTTTGTAATAATGCCTGCTTTCTGCTTCAATTTTTGGTTTTCTCTCCTCTGTTTAATGTTTGTTGTAATGAGCCAAGTGTAGGACTATGTGGTGCCTTTTCATCCAGGCTGATTGTGATTGAGTCTTTGGACTGCTTTGGCTACGCATTATTGACTTGGAAATCCTTGTTCTTTGAAGTTGCTGGCAATGGTGGATTTTGATTTCTGTTTGCTGATATAGAATTGCTCAAATCTTTCAGTCCAAGTCTTGTGAGAAAGAGATGAGCAAGAATTTGTGTTATCTTGCTTGAAGTGTATCTATGTATTTTATGTTAACAAAATTGTTCTTTGCGGTTGACATGGTGTCTATGAATGTAGATCAGTTTCATGGATTGAAACTAAAAGGTGTTATGTATGACGAGGTCTTTAGAGTGCACCTAGTGGTTATGTGTTGTGTCTTGTTGGCGCCAAAGTACCCAAGCTTAATGTTGATGTAGAGTTATCCTGTAAGAAATTAGGAATGTATGCTATTGGTGAGGGATTATAGGTGTTGCATAATTGGTTTTCCAATGTTCCAGATTATTGAATTTCAGTGGTCTATTTCAGAGGTGGTTTGGTATCATGACATTTGTTCTTGCTTGTTAAAAAGCATTGTTCCAAAGAATTTGTTTGTGAACACAAGATGTTTTTGTTATACAATGTAGAACTGCATTTGAATATTTGGAAGGCTCTGTATTCAATCTTTTGATGTCATTGTTGTGTCATCAGTGTGTAAATGAAACTATGGCTGATATGGGATGTTGAATTTTCAGGGTGGTGCCAAGAAGGTCATCATCTCTGCCCCCAGCAAGGATGCTCCCATGTTTGTTGTTGGTGTCAATGAGAAAGAGTACAAACCTGAACTCGACATTATCTCAAATGCCAGCTGCACCACCAACTGCCTTGCACCATTGGCCAAGGTAAAGCACCTTACTTCTTGTTGATTGCACCCAACACAATCCTGACTCACATCTATTGATGGTTAATTTTCTTCCTGGTTTAAATGTTTAGGTCATCAATGACAAATTCGGAATTGTTGAGGGTCTCATGACCACAGTTCACTCCATCACTGGTGAGATACTGTTTTCTTTTCGCTAAATTTCGTCCATGTAGTTATGCTGGTAGTATACTCTGTTATAGAAGTTGGGTATTAATTAGTCTTGTTTCTCAGCCACCCAGAAGACTGTTGATGGACCATCAGCAAAGGACTGGAGAGGTGGAAGGGCTGCATCGTTCAACATCATTCCCAGCAGCACTGGTGCTGCCAAGGTGTGTTAGTGATCATTCTCTTTTAAGTTTCCATCTAAGTGCAGTCCAGATGCCTATCGTAGAACCAACTTCTTAACCCTTTTGAAATCGGATACGGACAAATACAAATGAATCTTTTTTTTTTTGTAAAGATTACAATTTTTCTTTTGCTTGCACCCCTCCTCACTGTAATAATCTGTTTGAGAAATTGTCAAGGGAAAATGTAGTGTGAAGTGTATGTCTTGACATACCGTGTGTGTGAAGTAATTAAATAATGGTTGAGATTAAACACACAAATGAATGGTTAGTATAAAAATGTGATAATTAAATCTCGACCTTTTATCTGTATAGTTTCAATCTCAATTCTCATCTCGTCCCTTAGGGAAAATGCATGAAAAATGATGTTTAGTTAATTGTTTTTCATCTAATGGGATAGAGGCAAGCTTTTGTTTTGTTTAACTTTATGTTTAACATGAACTGATAACACATCTCTTGGATATGGCAAAGCTCTTCCAAACACTTACATGATGATATCATGCGACAAATTTAATTAATCCTTTCCCTCTTTATTCACAGGCTGTCGGAAAGGTGTTGCCTGCACTGAATGGAAAGTTGACTGGCATGGCGTTCCGTGTTCCCACTGTCGATGTTTCAGTTGTTGACCTCACTGTTAAGATTGAGAAGTCAGCTTCCTACGACGAGATCAAGGCTGCAATCAAGTGGGTCATTTATCTCCCTTCTTTATTGGGATGGTTGTATCCTATGTCTGATTATAGATAACGTTTCTAACGTTTCTTTGAGCATGAACCGTTGATGTTTCACCTTTATTCTCTGAAGAGATGTTTGTATTTATGTGGTGTTGCAATGAGATCAATGACCGTTTTCTTTGTTCTCCTCCGAACCAGGGAGGAATCTGAGGGCAAGTTGAAGGGTATCTTGGGCTACACCGAGGAGGATGTGGTTTCTACCGACTTCATTGGCGACAGCAGGTAAGGATTTTTGTGCTCAAGTATGGATGTCAATTCTCGTGTCCGTGACTGGAATATTAAGGTGGTGGTGGTTTTATGAATGCGAATTATTTAGTTTTTTGTCTTGACATCAAATTACTCTACTCGTGTCATAAGAATTTGATTTTATTTTGCATTTCAATGGTCTATTCGTATGCGATTCTTTTGCTTAATTACTATATACCTGTCACAGGTCGAGCATTTTCGACGCCAAGGCCGGCATTTCTTTGAACGGCAACTTCGTGAAGCTTGTGTCGTGGTATGATAACGAGTGGGGCTACAGGTAATGCATCTCTACCCTTTGTTGAGCAATCCATTTCATTTTTCACTATGGTTCACTATTGTAATTTTTGCCTTTCTTTGTTGTGATTATACAGCAACCGGGTTGTGGATTTGGTTCGTCACGTTGCATCCACGCTGTAGAACTTGTCAAAAATCTTGGAAGTATTATTATGGGTGATCGCAAAGTATGTCGAATAAAAGTTGTCAACTCTCCAAGGCCGTCTTAGTTTCTTGGATGTTATGTTTTCGGATTGAGGATTGTGTGTTAACTCGGCTCCAAGTTTTTGGATTTTCGTCTTACGATTCTTAATCTTAATACCCTTAACTTGTCTAAATTATTGCCATGCTTGTTGCCTTGTCAGAAAATATTGCGATGACCAGTATTGCCATGGATCAGGGGGCGCCGTTGGTGGTTGTTCAAGTCCGTGGTTGAATGATGAGTGGTTTTCCACCTAGCCAGATTTTGGCCTGCTCTTGAAAGGAATCGTTGTAGTGCATTCTTGTAGATCTTGTTTAAAATTGTGACCTCGGCATTGCTTTAATCACTGAGGTTATGTTGAGGTCGACGTGATGTGCCCCTTGATTTATTAAGGGTTACATAATTTTCTTTGCTTAATGACAGGAAACAGATTAAACGGTATTATCGTGGCTTGGCCTGTCATTTTAGTTGTTGATTTAAGATGACTTTCATTCATGATCGGTCAGGTCAGCCCGTGGGGGTGAATCCGTGAATCAAAAAATCCAGCGACTGGACACGGGGTTTTCGATCTTATTCTTCCAGATTAATCATAAGCTTTTACTAAGTATATGTTTCTATAATAAATAAGATTTTCGTGATGTAGGAGCTGGAGCAATTGCAGTCCTCTACAAAATCTACTATTCCTTTCATAGAATAATCTTTTTGAGTGAAAATATCATAATAATTTTATTATTTATTTTATATCTCATCAATCTTCTTCATTATTATTATTATTATTATTATTATTATTATTTTATCTTTGTCTCATAAAATACAAAGATATGTTATGTAAACTGGAGGTCTGTAGTTTGATCCTGCATAAGAGTATCAAAATCAATAATCCAAGATGGTTTAAATCCCATAAAACAGTTAGAAGTCATATGTGAGTGGGCTAAATTAGTCCTCAGAGTCTATAATCAAGACAGTGTACTGGCATGTGATGTTTGTAGCTGTTTCAACTCTTGCATGATTCTCTGAATGAGTGCGTTCATCCGAAGCATTCTGAGACTGATCAGTGGTAGCCACCTGAGCGTGAGGAGGAAGAGGTGAACTCGTAGGACGTTTTGGACAATCTCATTTCATATGTCCTCATTCCTTGCAGTAGTGCCACTGCACGTTCTTGCCAGTAAAATTAGGAGGACCGTCGGATCATTATAAGAAAAAATAAACACTTTCATTAATCTTTGTGCCCATACTAATTTTTGGACAGAAAAAGTATCATTTTTAAAAATTTAAGTTTTGACATTAAAATTATTAATTCAAATCAAAAAATGTGAATAAAACTGTAGGTAACATGGTTACAGGCTTGCAACTCAGCCCTTTTTCCTTTTAAATTTTTTTACTTGAGAAGAAAAACCGCGTAGGATTTTCGTTTTTAACTTATCTAATCAAAGTGAAAGAATCCCTATAAAGTCTCCACAATATTCTCGTCGAATCTGTTTCCTCTTCTCCCTCCATAAAAATTTCCAACTGATAGCTTGACATAGCAAATAAGTGTGAAGAACCAAAGAGAGACCTCTACGTATAAAACAACAACAACAACAATAAAAGCAACATTGTTGTTGTTGTTGCTATATTGTTCAACAAAATGGGGTCTGTTGCCAAACAAGAACATCATACAGATGAGAAGAGCCTCAACGATTGGTTGCCGGTGACCGCGAACAGGAACGCTAAGTGGTGGTACTCTGCCTTTCATAATGTCACGGCCATGGTTGGCGCCGGTGTGCTTGGACTCCCTTTCGCCATGTCGGAACTTGGATGGTAATAAACGAACTATATATCTTCATATTTGGTGGTGTTACAGTCGTATAAAACTCGTTATGTGTGAATAGTTGCGAGCTTGAAAGGGTTTGTAAAATTATGCATTTTGATTGAGTGATGTTGGTTCATCGATTGGATCGTTAAGTGGCCAAAAATAGATATACATTTACATATGTGTAGTAACATTGTAAGAAATTTTTTTAATTGGTGCCCATATGTGTTGTGGGTAGCACCATCTTATTATTCCGTGATGGGATGATGTCAATATCACATATCACATGATGAAATTTTCTATTTGTAAGAAGCACATTCAAAATCAAATGACTTATGTGTGGATCAAAGATCCATGTGATCTCAAATAACCCCGGCATGGATATGATTGTCATCACTAACGGGATATCTCTATACATCTCTGAATCAATTATTGTATGAAGATCTTATATATCTGATACAGTGGATGTTATGAACATGCATGTTAATGTACATTTCAGGGGACTAGGAACAGTTGTGATGGTACTATCATGGGTTATAACCCTTTACACCCTATGGCAAATGGTCGAAATGCACGAGATGGTGCCAGGGAAGAGGTTCGATAGGTACCATGAGCTCGGGCAACATGCCTTTGGAGAAAAGCTTGGGCTATGGGTCGTCGTCCCACAACAGCTCATCGTCGAGGTTGGCGTCAACATTGTCTATATGGTCACCGGAGGCAGGTCTCTGAAGAAGTTTCATGACACCGTTTGTCCGAGCTGCAAGGATATCAGGCTCACTTTCTTTATCATGATATTCGCTTCCGTTCACTTCGTGATCTCTCATCTTCCTAGCTTCAATTCCATCACTGGTATCTCACTCGCTGCCGCTGTCATGTCCTTGAGGTAACAATCAATGTTATTCAAGCATGTAGCAATCATATTTGTTCAATCATGGATGCGTGACAACAAACTTACTAGTTTAATCTTGCAAATGACTAAAATCTCTTTGTTTGGATGGCTTATATGTTATCACATCGACGAAGATTACATCAAAATCTTAAGAACTTGCATCAAAATTTTAGGAAACTTGGCCAAATATGCTGAAACACTTATCATTCAAACTTGTATGTTATTTTCTTGACATGAATTGTTTGAACAGTTACTCTACCATTGGTTGGACTGCTTCTCTACACAAGGGAGTTATCCCAAATGTGTGCTACGACAGCAGGGCGTCAACTAGAGCTGGACGTGTGCTTGGAGCCTTTGACGGATTGGGGACTGTGGCGTTTGCCTTTGCCGGGCACAATGTCGTGCTAGAAATCCAAGCAACGATCCCTTCAACCCCTGATAAGCCATCCAAGAAGCCAATGATGAGGGGTGTTTGGGTTGCCTATGCAGTTGTGGCCTTGTGCTACTTCCCAGTTGCCTTTGCAGGGTATGCGGTGTTTGGTAACTCTGTCGAGGATAACATACTCATCTCTCTTGAGAAACCTCGTTGGCTCATCGCCATGGCCAACTTGTTTGTTGTCATCCATGTCATAGGAAGCTACCAGGTTAGTACTTCTCCCTTTTTCTTTTTAGTCTTTATCTACATAAGATAACGGTTGTGAGTTCCTACATTACATAAATGAATATCTTAGTGCATCGACGTAACTTAGTAGGCCGATTATGGCACAAGAGCTAAACATGAGGCCGTCGTCTCTACTAACTGTTTTGACGCTGGTTGTCTTGTAAAATAACCAGGTATTTGCAATGCCAGTGTTCGACATGTTGGAATATTTCCTAGTGACGCAAATGAAATTCAAGCCATCTAATACCCTTCGCTTCTGCACTCGCACCTTCTATGTTGGTACGTCGGCTGACCCCTACATCAGATATGATATATTAGATTTTATTCGCCTGTTTCGCTCTCATCTTAGTAATGTTATCCTTCCCTGATTTTGCAGCACTTACAATGCTTATCGCGATATCAATCCCCTTCTTTGGCGGTCTCCTCGGCTTCTTTGGAGGATTCGCTTTTGCACCAACCACATACTATGTAAAATTACCTTACGCTAACATAAACTCTCTCTAAATTTCTATTTGCCTACAATAAAAATGGAATGAAGTTCATGACATTTGACGTTGAGTTTTTGCAGCTTCCTTGCATTATGTGGCTTGCAATCAAGAAGCCCAAAAAGTTTAGCCTATCTTGGTGCGTAAATTGGGTAAGTTCTTTTCCCCTATCATGTAAATACTATAATTTCTAACTACAGTATAAATTGGCTGCTGTAACTAAATTTCAATGTTTGTTTTGTTGGATGCAGATTTGCATCATACTTGGTGTTTTGTTGATGGCGTTGGCACCAATTGGCGCACTGAGGGATATCATACTATCAGCCAAGGACTACAAGTTCTTCTCATGAATAACGAATCATTAATAAAAGCTCATGATTCTAGCAGCTCTTTTTTCCTGTTCGTGGAAACAATCGTAGGTCTTTTATTTTGGCTCTGAAATTAGACGTTATTTCATGTACGATATTTCTAGAGTAAAATTATCTGAGAATGCATGCGGATTTTCATTGATGGCAAGCAAATTTGAAGCGTATCATGCCGGAAACGAATATTGTAGACAGATCTCTGCGTCAGGACATCAACGCAAGCATAGAGCACAAATAACATAAACCCGATTCCTTCACGGAACACATTGCTCGGTCGAGATTCACAATATGAGTAGAAGAAACATGATAGTTCGACGAATATGCAAAAATAACAGCCCCTATGTGATTCCCCATGGGCTTCCACAGATGATGTATAAATTAAAGTTCAGAAATGCCTTGTTGCGGTTTATGAATTATTCTAACAAACAATATTTTTTTTACAACAAATGAGAAACCACAGGCAGAAAACATATATATCCCATCGCCAGGGCATCTCAATCTACTTCGAAAGCCGAGTAACTTATGATCTCCTCCTGGATAGAAACGGTGACTAATCTGTAGAATGACGGCCACTGATCTCAACTTTTCATAGCACGGGCTATCTAGAACAAGACCTTCCAGCTCCATGAAGGTACGGCAAGAATGAATCAAATTGGTCATACTAGGGAAAGCCAGCTTCGGATATACATTTGTGGCAGCTGTTCTTTCGAGGATCCGAACCTGAAAAGGACAGCTATTATGGATCGATTTCTCCTTCTTCGACATCGTCTGTGGCGGCTGCAGCACGCTTGGGAGCCTCAACTTCCTCTTCCTCTTCATCGTCGGCCTTCATGTATAGTCCGAGTTGCTCCAAGGGATTACTGATTCCTCGGAGCTTGAAGCTACCCAGAAGACTGTTGTCACCATCATTAGGGCTTGCGCTGTCCAGAAAAGTTGATAGATCATCTGGAGGTGCGGAACTTAACAACTCCAGATCTTTCATGAATCCAGAGTTCTCATTTATCTCGACTGTCTTCTCCATCTGCAAGTTGCCAAAACAATTCAAATCAACATACTGTCAGTAAGAAGATAAATGCAATCCCAGTGAAAACTTCATAAAGCATAACCCACCCACTCTTCCTTAACACGAGACATAGTCGAGAAAATAATTTCAACATAAATGTAGAGTAATCCTTGATGAGAGAAAACAGGGGTGCCGAAACTTCTATGTGGTATAAAATGACATTAAACAGAGCAGGATACTGTAAGGATGCCAGCAAAGACAGACCACTCAAAGTGGAATCCTTATATTTACCTTCTGGAGAGCAAGACGAGCAGCCTCCCTTTCCAGTTCCCTCTTCCTTTTGGCTTCCATCGCTTCTGCCTTTTTTCGAGCCTTTTCAGCAGCTCTGGCTTCTGCCTGCAACCTAGCTCTCTCTAAAAATAAAAGGGGAACCATCAAAATGTCTAGAACAGGATAACTGGCTTTGAGTCTGCATATATTACATCAAACTTTAAGCACATGACAGACTCAAGCATACCTTCTCTTTGCTTGCGTTCAAGCTCCTCCTTTTCGAGTCGCAATCTCTCTGGATCCAGCTTCTCCCCCTGAATTAATAACACCAAATGTTAGTACT
>LIEC01010513.1:0-20760 GCA_001925005.1 Drosera capensis | reverse complement strand
GGGGGGGGGTTATTCAACTATAAGAAAGGCTTTCATAAACCTTGAGATTCATCCAAAAGAAGAATTATCAAAAATCAAGGCCACATGGATTGTGTCTAAGAGACATGAGCGTGAATTCAAACTATGTTGGCACAAGAATGGTATCTAGTCCACCAGGTTTCAGTGTGTCTAAGAGACATCAGACAACTAGGTGAAAGAAAAATGCATACAAGAGCAAATAAACAAGTTCTTAATTTGTAAAAACTACATCTTTCCTTTTGAACTAAACAACTAATGCAGTGCTTCAACACTAAACACGAAGTTCAAGTTTGAAAGACATGACCAACAGAAAGGTCAACATAGGACCCACCACTTGATGATGATCCTGAGTCACCGCTGGAGCTAATTGAATTGTCGTTCTTATTAGTCGTATCCGTTTCATTTCCTAATCGAGGGAAGCTTGAAGCTGGAGGATCCGGGGCACAAATGTCAACATCCTCGTCAACGACGTTATTGACTGAAAATGTAGAACAATAAAAAAGAATTGAGCGATGAGCACGGAATGATGAGATTTTATATACTTCTCTAAACAGGAGAAGAATAAAGAAATAACCTTTGGAAGGTTGCATTGAGGAATTGCTAAATCCTGACTCATTGTGAAGCTGCAAAAGCGGAAAACAGAAAATAGCATCATATAAGTGCTCCATAAAAAAAATAAATAGAAGACACTTTGCGTCTCAGTCTGCATACTTGAGCAAAGTTAAGTGCACAACAGGCATCATGATTGTACATGGGTCTAAATTAAGCAGCACAACAATACCTCCATTTCACAAGGCTCCCCTCTCATCTGATTTTTCTTCTTTTCCAACAAGAAGTCATCCAATAGCTTCCTCAAAGTGAACAGGGTATCGTCACTAAGTGCTTCAATGTCAATCTCTATCTCGTCTACATTATTCTGCCCAGCAGCGGAACTACTTTCTTTCAAGAAATCAATTATGCTATCCGGCAATTCTTCCAACAAATTCTCCAAATCAGCACCCAACTTCTTTTTATCTTCGACCGTCACAGTTCTCTTGGCAGGAATCTGTCTCACATTGCTTGTTGGCATATCTTTCTTCTTCTTTGGAGGAGGACCATAATCTATTTTTTCACTTCCCATTTGAGCATCTTTTGGTATAGGAATAGAACATGCACTAGCCTCTGTATGAATTTTTTTCTCTATTGATTTCCATCTCTGTTCGAATAATTTACTCAGATCCTGTGCCATGATGTATGCATCAGTTCCAGCAGGATTGTATGTCAATGCATTATCAAAGGTAAGCCTCACGTCTGCAGCGAAATCCAGGGGATTTTCATATTTTCCTGAAGATATCCTCCCTTTGATAGTGCCTAGATCCATTGGATGCTTAATTACTTTGAAGTAATCAGGAATTTTCAACTTCACCACATCCACAGGTGTATTAAATATCCAGCCCCACTTATGTGACATCAGCTGTTTAAGCAGGTTCTCACATTGTTTCATCAACAAACCGTTTGAAGTGCTACCCTGTTTCGGCCCTTCACCGTGTCCGGTTTCAGTTTTCATACTCGGACCATTATGCATTGGAGGACCCCGTTTCTTCCCTTGAGAAAAGTGTTCAGGTGCAACCTTACTAATCTCGAGTGCAGGCCGCTTCTGCCCATCACTGCAACTACGAATGTCACTGACCGGTGAAAGAACTACAGCATTTGCAGGAAAAGACTCAACCTTTTTCAGCATGCTTCTGATCTGGTCAAGCTCCCTTTTCAGTCTAATCTCCAATTTGCTCTTTTCAGATTTTGACATAGTTGACAGTGACAGAACATCTACTGGAACACCAAAATGGTCATAAGGATCCAAATTCAGACTGATGCACCTCCTCTGTGGCTGGTTAGAGTCATCTGATTGAGTCATTTTGGTATCCACTCTTCCAGAGCTCCCAAATCCTTCTGATTCAGCCATTGTCTCCACTGCATGACGGTAGTTGGGTACAAACCCATCCTGATGTTTCTTTGTAACCTTCCTTGAATTGCCCATCATTTGAGCGAGAGTCTTCTCTGAGCAAACAGTTGCTTCCTTCTGTCCAGAAAACACTACAGGAGCAGTGGGTGCCATGTGAATGATCTCCAGTGGCAGCACATATAAATCAAATAACAATGTTACTTAAAAAATTATCTTCCTATCAACTATCAGAAGCTTGGTTCCGATAATCAGCTTCCCACCTAAGCTTCAGGTGAAGAACCCTTGTAGAATCACTATAATATCAATTGCTCAAATGTTATTACAACAGCAATGCTTATATCCCTGCAAAAATAACCAAACGCTTCACCTAATTCTGTGGAAGCAAAAAGATGCTGGTACTACAAGCCAGTAAAACTAACATGAACAATAACACAGTAAAACATAATATCAGCTGTCCGAGATCAAATGGACTGATGGAGTAATATGACACGGGGATTTGAGCGTGCAAAAAGCTATTAAATGTTACATTGGAAACCAAATATCTGTTGGTATGAGATAGAAGATCAATTTCATGACTAAAAAGACACCACTATAATTAACAAAAACATGAGGAAACATCCGCTTGTACATCATCCCAACAACACAAAATTTAGAACTCATTATAACCAAACCTAAGCGGCAAAATCAAGATAGGCGACTACCCAAACTAGGGCAATACAAGGCATTCCTCATATCCTCCAATTCGAATTCTAGATTCTAGAAACACCATTCCACGATACCAAACAAATTCACATCCTTTTTTCCCAGATTGCGATTACACGATTCAACTTCACTTCAAGGCAGCTCTTCTAGCCCGAATATATTCATCCTCGGAACACATCAAGCCAAACGAATACTAGCATATGACATGATTCAATTCAACAAAATCCACAAAACCCTAATTTCCAATCCCAAAAAACCCCCCAAACCCCCAATTTGATTCAACAGTCATACTCAATTCAACCAATAACTTTGTTTAAAAACCCGATCCCGAAACCCTAGAAGCCCGAATTCAACCCAAATTGGACCGAATATCGATGCCAAATCCCAAACAAGACCACGAATCAAGTTATCGTCAAGAAAAACTCACCGAACAAATCTACCCCGCCCGCGAATCCCACGCCGCCGATGACGACGCTGATGTGACTTCTCCGATTCGATTTCGTCGAGGATTATCGTCGAAACGATTGATTAGCGAGGAGAGTGGAGCGGTGGAGGAGTGAGATTGAAGGGGTTTGAGAAGGAGAATCCAGTGGCGCAGCGGCGGAGATGCGGTGATGGGGCGGCGGAGATGGCGGCGGAGGCGATGAAGGGGGGAGAGAGAGAGGCGTGAGATACGCGATTAGAGGGGCGTTTAGACTTTAGGGTTAAAAACTAGTGGGGACCGGAATCCTTCATTGGGGTCACATGTTGGTTTTGTTTTGACCTTTATTAACCTTTGACTGTGGTCGAGTTATGCTAACAATGTTTTCTAGTAGTATATCGGCGCCGGTTGGGTTTAAGATCCTAAATGGCTACTAATCAACGCATTACCAAAACGATGATCAAGTTTGTCTAGCTACTACTCGTTATGTTTTGAAATCACTAATTCATAATATTTGATCCATTTTATAACATTTGTAACTTTTTTTTTTATTTAAATCAATCCAAATATATTGCAAATTCTAATTCGTCAACATTTCAAAATAGTATTTTATATTAATTATAATGTTTTTTTATATAGATCAATCCAAATATATTCAATATTTCTAACTCGTTAATATTTTAATATAAAAAATATATTAATTTTTATGATTTTTAGAAACTGTCGAATTTCTGACCTCGTGCTTAAGGAATGAATAAATTATCATTGAACTAATCCTTTTGACAGAATATATATATATATATATAATATATAAGTTGAAATTTAATATTTTCATGCAAATATCAACTTTTTTTTGGAATGTTGGTTGGGTTTATTCTACTTCTTACATTTCAAATAAATTATAAAAAATTGATTTGACACGATAATTAAGAAATCATTGACTTTATTACATTGATAAAAAAAAATATCCGTAGGTGATTTGGTAAGAAAAATTGAGGGAAAATTATGTGTAGACAAAGATAAAAAAATGATGAAAAAAATGATATGATATAAAATACGAAAATTTTAAATTTTTTAAAAAAAACTTATTATTTAAAAAATATCATAATTTATATGAGATTTTTATATGTTATAATATATCATAATTTATATAAAAGGAAATAAAAATATATATGTTAAGTATGAGGGATATTCTAGTACTTTGTGTGAATAAATTACAGTAACGATTGCCATAGTGTTATATAACGACAACCATTTAGTTAAAATGGGATAAAACTTACATTTAGTTACAATATCATCAGTTTGACATACCACAAAGTTAACACCAAAAAATTTGATACTCCGTAGTATTTGACATAGCCCCATATTATAAGATGGGTAAGAGTAAAAAACGTTCATCCTTGATACATCATGTGGCACAAGATAAACAAAAAAGACCTGTACAGGTTTCATGACCACTTCACTCATGTAAATCACAACCCAAATTAGTCCATCATTCCTCGTACTTAATCATCACAAACAGTCGAACATACACTTCAAGTTTAACCATTTCCAAAAACCAAAACTATCAATGCTTAACTATCCAGACCTGACCGACCATTTTCCTTCCCCGTCGATCTCTACATCGATGATCATCACCGCCCTAGTCGGAGTGCCGCCTCCACATCCAACCGCCATGCAAACCCACCACCGTTATAGCCTTCCACCCTCCACACATCGGCCGACACCGCCACCTTGGCCAACCACGACGACGACGACGACGTCACTCCCTTCACCCTCACCACGCACGTCAACCCCTCGTCGAACTCCACCGCCTTCTCCGTCCCAATCATCCCCATAACCACCACGTCGACACCCAAATCACACATCCTCCTAAACGCCTCGTTCGTCCACATCACTCGACCCCACACGTCGGACACGAATCCCGGACACGTGTCCCTCTCTAGTCTTAGCATTGCCTCCTTCGTGGTCCCCGCAGCGTCCGTCCACGTGCCCACCACGCTTTCCACCATCACGTACACCCGTTCCCGCTTCACGTGACCAGATTGCTCAATCATCATCGTCCGATCTACCATCATCTCATCACAGCCGTTGATTCTCGGCTTCACCGTCTCGATCACACCCCTCAGATCCGGCTTTTCCGGCAACAACGACAACGTCGTCGTGATCGGCTTCATCACCGCGTCCATATCATGCACCCGCGCCACGCCGGATAATTTGTCCTCCGACGAAGACGAAGACGATTTCCTTTTTCTGTTGTTTTTCTTCCCTCTATCGCTTCTCGAATTCGCGACGCCTCTGTCGACGACGACGACTTCAGTATTTTTCGGCATCGGCGACGACGGAGGCGAGGGCTTGGGAGCGATAAGGCGGAATCGGAGCATGATCTGATGGAAATTATCGGAGAGATAATCTCAACCGGGGTTTCTGGCAATGCAGCAGCCACCACCGGTCCGGTCCATTTGAGGGGCCGGTTTAGGAGGAGAAGGTGGAGAGAGGGGGAGGGGGTTTTGTAGGTGGAGATTGGACACGTGTGAGGAGAATAGGGTGTGTTGGTGGAGAGGAGAGAGAAGGGGATTGGGTGAGGAAGAGGAGGTGACGTGGTGGGGATTTGATGATGTGGGGACAACTGGATGGCGTGGTATAAAGGGTTTGTTAACGGCCGGCAGTTGACGAATGTTAGTGTCCATATGCGATGGGTATAAAAAAAACATGTACCGTAAAATAATATACTCCCCGGATGTTACTTCATCTCCCCCAAGATATCATATAATGTGATTAAAAATTAAAATAATTTGAGTACGAATTTTTATGTGATTGATAATTATAATTTGAGAAAAAAAATAAATCTAAATTATGTGTAAAAAATGAATATTATAAAAATTATGTGATATTTATTTTAGATAATTTCTTGATTGTACATATGGATTTATATGTATGTTGATTTTGTTTATATAATTTAATGTGAAAAAATTTATTTATTTTTATGATATTAAGATTTATTATAATAATAATAAAAAGGAGATAATATGATATGTATTAATCGAATGCCGATTGTTATACCGAAGTAACGAGGCTGATTTGCACTAAAATTTATGTACTATTTTCATCCCATTTTACATACAATTGATTATAATAAAAAAATTGCAATGAGTGTGTGTAACGTAACATTTGTTTCTTTTTTTTTTAAGAGTAAAAAGTAGTTGATGTAGCAACACGGATGATCCTAATTCTGGTAGTTTCCATTGAAGACGACTTTAAAGACCATGGAAACAAGGACGTCGGATACCGAATCACTGCAATGCAAGTAAAGTTGTTGATTGATTGGACAAATGTAAATTTGAAAACGACCCATCCACCTCGGCCTAATCAACCAACCAATAGGATTTCAATGAGTGTTTCCTGCAAAGCACAAATATCGGGACACGTAGGTGGTGCGCCTCGTGTTGCGTGCAGGGCTCAAGGCACAGATGGACGAATCAGATTGCTCGATTGTGTTGCTGATATGATTGATCGTGGATTCGATTATCACCACGTGAAGGGTCATCCATTTATGCTGGTTATTGTGGAAAAGCTGGTTGTTGTGGGCCGAGGTTTGGGCCCTTTTGGGCTGGCTTCTCCTTTGCTTAACTTGGGCCGTGATTACGTGGTAGACGGATTTTGAAGCCCTGTCGTAGAATTTATTGGTAGCGACTTATACGCTACAAAAATAAAAATAAAATATTATGTTATTTTCTTCGTTTTCTTCAAATTACAGCATTAGTTTATGTCAGTAATAAAAGTTATTCATATTACGAATCATCCGAAAAACGATCAAATATAATTTTACGTAATATTATCGTGAAATACTGATGATAGTTTAAGTTATGTACCATAACCCTTAGTTAATGATTTATTTTTCTCATGTTGTTTGGATAAATAATGAAATTTTTCAAAAAAAAAAAGTGTTGAATAGTGTAATAATGATGTAATGTTGTAATTTGAATGGAACGGATGGAATATTCAATATTATTCATAACTTGCTTAATTTTATCGATGACGTGTATCAACATTGTAATGAGCAAAGAGATTGAATGGTAGCGACTTTCTCATGTAATCACGAAAAATTATTTCGAGTCTAAATGTTATTAATTTTGTTAATGAATCAAGACAAATATTATATTTAGATCATAACTAGTTATTAATAGATAAATGACGGTTTGGACATGGTGTTCTATAACAACATATGCTAGAATAAGCTAATCAATGTCGTTGTAATATCCTAAATCAATATATATATGAAAAAAAGATAGATAAGATGATTTTATTTAATTGACCGAAGTGAATTAATGTTAATTACTTATTTATCTTAACTATTCATTCATTTAACCATATAATAGATAAAATATATTTTTTAACAAATAGATAAAAAAAATTTGAACAAAGTCTATCTTTATTTCATAAAAAAACCTTTTTTTTTCTTTTTCGATTTAATCCTTGACTCTCGACACAGGATTTCATATCTTTATTCCTCATTTTCTAAGATTCCTAATACCCAAAAAAAAGAGAGATAAAAATTTAAAATTTCCTAATACGGTAACTTATCATCTCAGCTGACATAGCAAATACCGTGTCAACCACGAAATCTAGGTTTTGAAAATTCCTCATATCCACCTAGCCATCATATCTAGGGTTTCGAAATCGCGATTCGCAGATTTGGTCAGACAGCTAGGGTTTCTGATTGTTCTTGTTCTTGTTCTTAATTTCGAGTACGATTCCTCTCAATTCACCATCAACAATATTATATCTAGGGTTTCGAAATCGCGATTCGCAGATTTGGTCAGACATCTAGGATTTCACTCTTGGTATTTGTTCTCCGTTTTTTTTTTTTTTGATTCCGCTTCTTAATTTCTGATTGTTATTGTTCTTAATTTTGAACGATTTGATTGTTGACAATCGGATCAAACTCGTTGTTGATGATTTGATCAATATGGTTGTTGACGATTTGAACAATTTCGTTGTTGGCGATTTGTCGAACGTCGAAGATATTGTATGGATCGTCTGATTGGGGATTTGTAGGTAGATTTCTCTGTGGTTTGGGGTTTGATTCTTGATTTGAGGATTTGTTGTGTTTTTGTGATTGACGACATGGCGGCAGGGAAGGTTGCGTTGAGGAGGGGAGCGTTTGAGTGTTTGGGTAGAGCGGGGCCGGATTTGAAGGGTGGCAGCCGCGTCAGTGGCGGTCGTGATGGAAGGTGGGTTGGGAACAGTGGAAAGGAGAGGGGTTATGAATACGCGGCTGTTAAGAGAGGGCCGGGCCGGGTTCTTGGTGGAATCCCGGCGACTGAGTATAGGGTTTCAAGTGCTGCTGATTTTGATGATGGTTTTCCCGCTGCAAAGAGGAGAAAGAGTTCTGTGATTCTTGGGGATTCTGTTTTTTCTCAGAAGAATAATGGTTCGTTGGATCGTGGAGCTTCTACTGAGTTTCTGACTGGTGTGGGAGAGAAACATGGTATGGTCCGGGTTGTGGGGGATGTTTCTCCTGGTGGGATGAGCCCGGCTGTAGAAGCTGGCAAGAATTTTGAGAAGGAACCGGGGGAGTTGGAGGAAGAGGATTTCAGCCGTGCACCAAACATTTTAACGTCTCGATGGGCACACGCTGATGATTTGGGTGATGAAATTTTGCAGAAGGGTGATGGCGTCAGAGGGAAGGATGAGGGGAAGAGAAGTAGTCCTGAGAGTGTTCTTACACAAAGAGAAGGGTCAGATGAGGGTAGGGCTAGTACTTCTGGATCTGATCCAGGCTGCTTAGGACAGTCTCACAGTGGAGATGAGTGTGGGACAAATGAAATAGATGATGAGGACTACATGGAGGTTGTTGAAAGGGAAGATAATGACTACTCCCCTGAAGGGAAATCAGAGTTGGACTCTGTTGATGACCATGATATGGAGTCTGGTGTACCTGTATGTAGGGGAAGGGAAATGCTACAGGGATGTAGAGATGTTTCGGAGTATGAGAGAGTTGGTAAGATCAGTGAGGGAGCCTATGGGGTTGTCTTTAAAGCTAGGGACAAAAAGACCGGGGAAATAGTTGCACTGAAGAAGTTAAAGTTGGGTGGTGCAGAAAGGGAGGGTTCTGCAGTGTATTTCTTGAGGGAAATAAACTGTCTTATGTCCTTTAACCATCCCTCGATCGTCAATGTGAAAGAAGTCGTAGTTGATGATTCCGATGTTGGCTTCGGCAATGTCTTTATGGCAATGGAATATATGGAATATGACCTTAAGGCACTAATGGAGGCGAGGAAGCAACATTTTAGTCAAAGTGAAGTTAAATGCCTCATGCTACAACTTCTAGAGGGTGTCAAATATCTTCATGATAATTGGGCCATCCACAGAGATTTAAAGACTTCAAACCTTCTTTTGAATAATAGTTGTGAGTTGAAGATATGCGATTTTGGAATGGCTCGCCAGTATGGAAGCCCATTGAAGCCATATACCTCTTTGGTGGTCACTCTTTGGTATAGGTGAGTTGCATACTATTTATGTATTTTTTGGTCTTATTGATTTTTTTTGTATTGATTTTATTTTTTTTAATTTTTTTTGTGAGTGGTAGTTATCATTCTCTTCCTTCAGGGTTCATCATGTTATGTCTGCCTGAAGTGTTCTAGATTTGCTGTGTAGGGCACCTGAGCTTCTTCTCGGAGCCAAAGAGTATTCAACTGCTGTTGACATGTGGTCTGTTGGTTGCATAATGGCTGAATTATTGGCAAGCAAGCCTTTGTTTGAAGGGAAAGATGAGGTTGATCAGCTAGACAAGGTCAGTTTGGCTTTTCCTTATGCGGTTCTTTGTCATTGTTTTTTCTCTCATTGCTCATCACACTGATCTTCAGTGCTGAATGGATTGCAGATATTTAGATTACTTGGGACACCAAAAGAAAAAATCTGGCCTGGCTACTCAGATTTGCCTGGAATGAAGGTCAAATTTGTTCAACAACCGTAAGTACTTATCCTTTTTCACCTAATTTCTTTCGCCTACAATTGCAGCTTTTACTCGTAATTTGTCACTATTCACTAGTAAATACTTCTGTGATGACTTCAGGTACAATATGTTGCACAAATTGTTTCCACGTGCATCCTTTACAGGCAGTCCAGTTCTTTCTGAAATGGGCTTGGACTTGCTGAGCAAGTTGCTGACGTACAACCCCGAGAAGGTAGATGCTTTTCCTGTTATTTATCTTTGAATTGTGCTTGCTTCGAGAAATGACATTTCTTGGCTCCTCGCGCTCACAATTTTTTCTTCTTTACAGCGGATTAGTGCGGAAGAAGCTCTTGACCATTCTTGGTTCCGAGAAGTCCCTCTCCCGAAATCTAAGGAATTCATGCCAACTTTTCCTGCTCACTTTGCCCAGAGGAGGTAGCCAGCAAGATTTCAAGATGCAGTGGATACTCTTAATTCTGCAGCTTCTAACTCTTGGATCTATTTCCTGTCTTTTTATATGGGACTGAACAACAGGCACTTACAGAAGGCAATAAAGAGCCTAGATGCTTCATCAGTGTGTGAAAGGAAGGAAGTGACAGGGGGTTATAGCTCCACAGGAGTGTAACAACTACCAAGAAATTGTTAATTGTGGTTTTTTTTTTATAGCATTGCTCTACTTTACTTTCTTGCGCTCATGTGCATCTACAGTCCTGAACAAAGTGGCCAAGACGCTCATGGGTTGGATTTTTTGGGAGATTGTTGCAGATGAGCCTTTGTGGCGGAAGCATGAAGGAAGATGAGTTGTTCGCGTGCCATGCCACCTGCATGAACTTGCAAGGTGTGGGAATAATATCTTATTGTTATGATGCCTTTTAATATGAGTTAACTTTCTCTTTTAGATTGTGTCTAATCGTAATAGATGCTTGTGGATTCATCCCATCATTTTGGTGTGATTCTTCTCTTACGAGGAAATGATATTGAACTTCTCTTTGGATTTTTTAGGATCTTGTTAATATTTCATGTGCATTTATTTTTTGTAAGAGATGGCTCATATGAGATGAATTCGAATGGGTTTGTAGCCTCTGATGGACGTAAAGTATGAAATGTTCAGGTAATCACCCTTTTGTTACCAAACTGCAAATTTTTGAATAAGCATGATTTTTCCTTTTTCATTGCCCAATACAAACTGCATCTAGTAAATTGGAACAGATTTGCTGTATTTTGCAAGTTTTTTCTGTATTTGGTTGCCAAACTTTCTTTTCTTTTTGTTGTGCGTATCTTAGTTTTAACTTTATTTCCATGGTCTCAATCTCTTGGTACCATCTGTTTCTCTTCAATTGTATGGTGTGAAGCCCATCCACATGAACGACACAAAACTGTAGCTATCGTGCACGTTCAGAATTTCATGTACACCAAAGTGCTTAAACACGTTTGGACCTTCACAATTGGGATTTAACTGCAAGTATGGCTACTATATTCCCTTTATAGATGGTGTTAATTTAGTGTAACTTCCTCTTTGTAGCGAAGTTCGGCAATTTGTTGTCGAGGTTTGTTGTTTTCTGGATGCTCTGTTTCGGTTCTTCCCCTCATCGGTTTCTATTCACTTCATCATTTTTCCTTCTAGTTAGCCATCAAGTATCAAGCTCCCAGTTCAAAGCTCAGCATCTTGACTAAAAGTCAGACTGGTACGTGTGCTGTTTTTCCTCAAATACTACCATTTATCTACATGGGATGGAGCAATAATCAGCAAGAGAGAGATGGATGACCTACAGGTTTTTGGAGTGCATGGTAAATGTTACGGGTTGTATGTGGAATTTCCCAAGCGGCCTCCTCTCGATTGCTGCCCTGGTCACACTTATTGTTGTTCTTTGATTACCGACCAAGCATAGTGGCAATCCGCCAAAAAGTACTAATAAATCTTGGGGGATGGACTTGTTCTGGCCTAGAGCGGCTACTTCAATCGCATATACCAAAGGAATGCGTTTGGGCAGCTGCATCTCTCAGGTTTTCCTGCTGTCTAGTTTGTTTTGGTTATTTCTTCGCTTTCTTTATTCTATTCCTTGTGCCCTCTCTATGGAGAGTGTATTTCAGGTTCTTATTATTAGCCTCTTTGAGGGAGCTATTGGTATGGAGGAAGTTGCTGAGTTAGGATTTATAGAAACTTTGTAGAAAAGGTGGCTAATCTCTACTACTCTTGTGTTTTTTAAATGCTATGGGGGTGGATTACTATATTTTGGTCTGTGCATAGACTATTGACATCAAGTTTTAACTTTTAAAGCCTGATGCATCTAATTTTATGGCAATTGAAGCTGAACGAATCACAGTGACTCGTTTCTTTGTTCTGGTGCCTACTTATTGGTGGTCTCCTTGTTGGAATTTAAATAGTAGTCATCTTTCAAGTTCTGTTGTCAGAGAACAGTGATTGTTTTTGTTGAATTCCTACACTGAGCATTGAAAGCTAAGAAGATTGTGTTCACAAGTCAGCTGACTTATACTCTATATGATCTCTCTATCTATATTAGGGCTGGGCTAATTGACAACAGAAATGAGTTAATAAAAAAGTTGCACTGACTTTTTGTCTTTGACAAACTATTGGTGGTGAGCTCCCTTGTCTGCCTTCTTGAGAGAACTTGAAGAAATTCCTTGCTGCCATCCGCGTCCACTTATTGCTCAATACTCTTAGCAGCATCGTAATTTAGAGATATCCGTTCGTCATCATTTTATTGGCTTGGATCAATATACCTATCTGGCCCCATGATGTGATCTCAAAAATTATTTGAATGATGATTCCTTGCTGTATGGCATCAGCTCATCCCCAAATTATCAATGTGCAGTGCAATAATTTTCTATTGGAGATTGTCAGTAAGAGTTGTGTTCCATTCTAGTGTTTGAATTGCTGACGATAATGGGTTTGTTCTGGGTATGCGTAAATTGATCATCTTTGATGCTTGTTCCTGCTATTTGCTGCTTCTGTATCTCTGTTAGAGTCATCAGATTGCCACTTCGGGGCTTCATCTTCGATAAAAGTTTGCCTGTCATGTGGATACCTGTTCTTTGCTTTGTTTTGTTGGTTAGTCACCTATACAATTTTTTTCCCATCTATCATATATAGAATAGTATCTTGCTAAAGATGGTGCAAGCATATGGCGTTTGACAAGGCATTGGTCGAGGTACAGTTTGTGACGGTTTCTGGGTAAGTGTCTACTTTTGGCTTCTGCTTTGAAATGGCCGCTCTTGGATTTTCTAGTTTCTTTAATCATATCATCTTCGCCGGTTCTTTGTATTGGTCGAGCAAGCGTGACTTCATCTAAATGCAAGGCATGTATTTCATGCATATTTGAACCAAAGGGATGAGCTGATGAGGTTTAAGCTGCCACAACTCCCAGGTTTTCACGTTTAGTATGTTCTGTTGGTCGTTTCTTTGCTTTCTCAATTCTACTGAACCTCATGTCATCTGCCTTGGGAGAGTATGCCTGTTGCAGGTTTCCATCACCTACCCTCAACGGATAACGTGAAAGGCTTCTCTGGAAATTTTCTTTCGCTGCTACGCCTTTCTATGTAATTCTTCTTGGGTGAATGTTTTTTCGGTTTTGTTGTATTTAAGTTCTCCACTTCAGTGGAAAAAAGTGAATCTGATGCAGATCCTAAGTTCTTTGCATATCTTCCGAAGTCCGAGGGTAAAGTCCATATTAATGTATCTCAGCTGGAAGTTGATTTACAGCCCTGTGTTCTCAAGGCATTTTACCCTAAATACAGCAGTGATGGTTTGTATTGTTATTTTATTTTTATTACAATATTGTCATGTTAGTTATGGGTATAACATGTAGGTTTGTTCTGTATGAGGTAGTCTACTGCAAGCACGTAAAGGAATAAGGTGCTGCATCTCTGTCCCTGCGGCCAATTCTGATGCGGTTAGAGCTGTAAGTTCGGACTCATTACTTGCATATTGGGGCGACACAGTAGACTTATTCGACTTGCAAAGCTCACGTTTCTCGAGTAGCTCTTTGATTGAGAGGTGGAAGAGTGTTAAACCCCGAGTAGCTCCAATTTCCGAGCTTTGCAGAATCGGTACCTGAAGATGTTGAACAGGGAAATCGACATCAAGTTCTCGCCTGATTAATTTCTGTATTCGCTATTCTTGAAATATAGCAATTGCCCTAAACTAATCTAATCCAATGGTCTTTTTTTTTTTTTTTTGTGTGTGTTTTGCCACATTTGCTGTCATGTATAATAATAAATGTGGCAAATCCATATTTTATCTACTCTATTGGAGATATATATTGTGATAATATACAAATTATATAAAAGACATTGGAATCATTCCTCACCATTCATCAAAGATCATTCTCAAAATATAACAATATAAAAAATTATTATTGAAAGATCATTAGCAAATTATAACATTTTAACACTTTTTATATACAAAAATAGCAATAGTTTTCATATCCACTTTTTTACAATGAAGAATGATTAGTAGAAACTGATCATTTATTTATTGTTTTAAAAAAATTAAAATAACCCGATTGAAATAACATACTATTAATGTTTTTCAAATAAAATTTGCTATATTTGATTGCTTTTTTTTAAAGAAATTTAACATTTTTCATAAATTGATCTAAGATATTCTATTAATAAAAGTTTATTTAAAGACTTTAATGATACATTACTATTTATAAGATGGCTTATAGATTAATATAAAAATCTATAATTATGTGAGTTTGAATCCTAGTGAGAAAATAAATAAATATAAAGCTAAACTTATGATAAAAATGGAGTTCCTTACTATATTCCACAAAAATAGCAAAATAATTGTTTCATAATATATTTGGTAGAATATTACTAACTTGTTTTATATACTATTTTGTTTATAATATTGTTAGATACTATTTTGAGCTTCTCTAATATCAACGTTCACATTGTTTGATTCTTGTTAATTTTGAGCATAAGTATTAATACTGTGACATAAAATTTAATTATTAACTATAATTATATTGCTTGAATAATTAATTTTTTCATATTTTTGATATAATATGTATCATTATATTTTCATTTTAGCCATTATAAAACAATCATTTAATCATGTATCATATATAGTTTTGTGTAAACATACGAGTGTGTATATATACACGTATATAATAGATAGATTGATTGATAATAGATAAGATTATATATATATATCTTTTAAAAAAAAGGTTACATTAGATATATATTCTATTAGATTATAATACCTTTTTTATATTTATTTTTGTTTTCAATTTTTTGATTTTGATATTTTTATGTATTCGACATGTTTGACATCAAACAAAATTGTGTAATGAGATATATATATTATATTAGATAGATTGAAATAGATTTGATATGATTTCTATTTAAAGGTTGATTAATTTTTTAAAAGTTGTAGTTTGTTTTTTAATTAGATGAATTATATGTATGAGAATTTGTTGAGAGTGGATATTATTTTATGTTTTAAAATATTAATTTGATTTTTTTAATGAGATGATTTAATGAATTATCAATTACATAATTTTACTTTATATATTCTTTAATTTTTAATTCTTTACATAAATTTCGTGTGAGAGCTTTTGATCTAAAAAAAACAAAAAACCACGTTGTAAAATCCTACACACAGCAAGCCGCCGCGGCGATCCGCTCCGCAGCCTGCCGCACAACAGCTCTTCACTATCTCTCCATTCCTCGAGCTTCCTATCCGCCGCCGCCACCGTCGGACACCGGCGAATAATGCCTCGAACGACGACGTTGGAGAGCACCGGATGTCCTCCGATCGGAGCCCTCACCTTCGACTCCCTCGGCCTCATAAAAGGTAACACAATTACCCAATCTCGATTTCAATTGAGTTCAGTTTTTGATGATTTTGTCTGATGACATCCTAAAAGTCTAGATACATGACATTAGTTAGATCACATTTAGCAGGTCCAAATCTGTGATTTGTTTTGAAGTCTATGATATGATATTTGGTTTCCGTGGCAAAAGATCTTTATGTTGTGTTAGGAAGGCGAGCGAGGAGCTGTTATTTGGATAGGCCTTGTGTTGTGATGAGAGTTTTTTGTATGATGCAGGGGAAACTAGTTCAGTGATGTAGAAAACGAAGAATGACATGATATTTCTGCAAATGGAATCATTTATAAGGTGCTTATGAATTACACACAGCGGGAATACTCCCATCAGTCACATTCCATTATTTGTCTCTACCAGACATCGCGAAGGTATCTGCCGGTCATCTGCAAGTTCTTCACCATGCTCTCTGCCTGTGAGCTACTGAGTGATCCCTGCTCTTGCGCTATAGCGTGGAGGGTCCTGTGAACGTCCCTCGCCATGCCCTTGGCGTCGCCGCAGACATAGATGTATGCTCCTTGTGACAACAGATTCCAAATATCGGAAGCTCTCTCTGCCATCTTCTGCTGAACATATTCCTTGGTCCGTCCTTCGCGTGAGAAAGCAACAACTAGCTCTGAAAGTGCCCCGCTTTCAACAAAGTTGTTCAGTTCATCCTCATAAATGAAATCCATATTGCGGTTTCTGCAGCCAAAGAAGAGTATGGATGGCCCAAGCTCTGCTCCATCTTCTTTAAGAGCATATCTCTCCTGGAGGAATCCCCTGAAGGGAGCCAAACCGGTTCCTGGGCCGATCATTATGATTGGGACGGATGTGTCTGTTGGAAGTCTGAAGTTCGATTGCCTTACGAAAATCGGCGCCCAGCTGCAATCAAGGTTCTCTTCCGAGCATGCTGCAGTTTTCATCCAAGTTGAGGACACCCCTTTATGGATCCGCCCGGTAGGTGTCTTCTCATATACCAATGCACAAGAGACATGAATTCTAGTCGGTGCCACCTTAGGTGATGATGATATTGAGTAGTATCTAGGTTGCAGTCGTGGGGCAACTGAGGCAAAGAAAACACCCAGCGGGGGCTTCGCCGAAGGAAACTCAGCCATAACCTCAAGAAGACTCCTCTGACCTGCAACCACCCACTGGGCATATTCATCCTTGCCAGCAGGGGATGCCAAATACCTTAAACGATCGGCTTCGCTAGGTTCAGATGCATGAGCTGCTAGTGCAACTAAAGCAGGCTTCTTTGGAAAGTTTAAAAGGTCAGCGTATCGAGTCAGAGCAGTTCTTACGGTACAAGGAGGGAACGGAGGCGCCAGCAGTGATCCGCCGTTAATTAGTTGACCGTCTTCAGTATCAGTATGAACGGAGAAGTGTGTGTCAGGAGATAAACCCATTAACTGTTCAGCGGCTTCAACGGTTTCCTTCAGATTTTCGCAGTAGACGCCAACGTGATCCCCGGTTTCATATTTAAGTCCTGTGCCTGAGATATCAAATTCCAGGTGGGTGCAAGAGCGATCCGAAGCAGGAGTATGTAGTTCCCTCCTGACGGCCACATTCGCTCTGCAAGGGTGCCGGGCATCGATAGCTGCAGCATGGATGCTATTAGGATTAATCCAGCTCTTGTCCTGGAGTGATTCACCTGTAGGCTGATCATGGAAGACGACACGATACTCCAATATTGCAGCGGTATATGGCATATTTGAGACAGCATTATCATCCTCTTTTCGAAGAAGCTTATCGAACTCGGGCCAAACCAGTTCTCTCCAGGCTGTGAAGTCATCCTCAATGGACTTGTCATCATCTCCCAAACCAAGTGGAACAATGTGTTTCGCACCTTGATCGGCAAGGATCTCGTCGACCACCTTGGCCACCTTGTTGAAATGCTGGTACTGCGTATTGCCAAGGCCAAACACTCCATATTGAAGAGTCTGAAGCCACTGCTGTCCGCTCTCCTTTTTCTCGGTAAACCACTTATAAAATCTCGCCGCGTTATCAGTAGGCTCCCCATCACCATATGTAGCCAAAAAGAAAATGGCGAAAGTTTCTTTCTTAAACTTCTCCTCATACTCATCATCCTCGGCCGCATATTCTTCCAAATCAACCACTCTGAAAGTGGCTTTCTCGTATCTAGCGTTTGCTTCTTCAGCAAATGCCTTGGCAAATCCTTCGGCAGTGCCAGACTGTGAGCCGAAGAACACAGTGACCTTCTGCTTACCGTCATGGTCGTTGTCCTCATCCGGATCCTCCTCTGGTACCGGCTTATCGATCCAAGGCATCGTTGCCGCCGCATCCTTTGCCGGTTTCTGACTCTTGGATCTCCTCCACGCTAACAGAATGAGGCAACCGATGAGGCCGGCGATCAAGGTAGTAAAGAGCATGATGAAAGGAGAATTTTTGTTGAGGTCAAGCATGGCTTGTTTCTTGTGGGTGTCTGTGAAAGGATTTAGACTGTTGAGAGACTTGGTTCTTCTTCTACTTCTTCTTCACTAGGTAGGGAGTTGTGTGTTGTGATTGTTGGTTGTGAATCAAATTGGGTTGGTATTTATAGGTGTGTTGGACTTTGGCAGAGAACGTTTCATGTCGGATGAAGTAATCAATCATCAATCATGAAATGGAAAGTTCCATTTTGTGGGACATATGATGTAATTAGTGATGTGGTCACAATTTCCATTTATTGTTTCAAGACTTGAAGTTCGCACTGTTTTGTGTCTCATTAGAAAAGTGAGAGGAAAGAGTAAAGTTTCAGACTTGAACAAATGCAATTGGGCACATGTGCTAAAAGGCTTAAACCAATTGCACAGCACCCAATTAACTCTCCTTGTCACACTTTTTTATACTCCATCTTATGCTACAATGTTTTCGACATAGTAAACAAATTACATGCCTAAAAGCCTCCAACACCCACCTCACATTGCCTTATCACCACCTCCAGCACTACGTAGAGCGTGATCCACTAATTGATGGATTAATCTGGAAAAAAAACCAAGGTTGGAATTGCCATTTCCATGAGACCCAATCACGGTTCAGTATTAAATCAATATCGAATTGAAACCGAACCATCATTTCGAAAACTAAAATCATCTCAAAATCGAAACCGATTAAAACCAAAATCAAATCGTCTGATATCTGTTTAGTTTAGGTCGCATCGAAGTGAAAACCGAAACCAAAAATTTGATTCGGTTTCGGTTTCAACTTGTTATTTCTAACCAAATAAACTTTGATTTTGTGTCATTTCATATTCTAACACTTATAATTCATTTTGCCATAACTAGTTTTATCTTATGTCCTTTGGTCAAACCGTTTTACATTTTCACCTGTCCATTGATTCTTTATATTTAGTCATCGCATCTTAACATTATTTCTATGATGTAATTTTGTAACAAAACTATAAGATTTTTTTTATAATATTTCATCCTATATTGCATTTTATTTATGATGTAATCAATTGGTTTGCATATGGACAAGCCATGTGGTGAATGTGAAAAAAATAAAAATATATAAGTTATGCGGAAGTGAAACCGACATTGAATCGGAACCATCTTTTCTGGAACCGGAATCAGAACCGCCTCAAGTGGTTCCAGTTTAGATTTATCTTTCTCTCAAATTGAAACTGGTTGTTTTCAAACTAAAACAAGCAATTTTCGAATCAAAACCGACAGTTCCGAAATTGTTGTCAGGCCTAATTTTACCGAAATATCATATTTCGATCATAATGGTTTGCCATTAGAATCAATAGATTTGAAACTCGGATTTCCACATGTTAAATCTCCTATGTTGTCGTTACAATTCTTGTTCGTGTTTGATCGTGTATTTGGTTGTGATATTCGATCCATCGGTCGATCTGGATTCGTAATAAATCTCGATAAATTTAGTTCCGAAAGTCGATATTATTGTTATGCCAAAAAAATCTAATATAAATGCACGTTATTTAAGATGAGCAAACTAGAGGTATACTCTTCACTAAATCTAGAAAGTTGATAGTGGACGGAAAAAAAAAAACAGTCAAATTCCATATGGTCCAATACCGTATAGTATACACCTCTAGTCCATATACTTCATTCTTGTCATGGCATCGTTAAGATATGTTTCTAGTATCAGTATATAACGTGTTTTGTTTTGTTTTGCGATCTACTATTTTTTTATTTTATTTTTTTAAAAAAAAGGAGTCTATATGTATGCTTTATTCTGGATGCATATCGCGCTGTGTCATGCTATACGTTGGCGGGCTCATACCATTGATTCTTGTAAAAACGATACTGTGTTTATTGATGTGTGGGTCCTGCAGGTAGGCAGTAGCCGTCATCACTTGTGCCAGTTTGCATCAAGTAATGAAATTATTTGAAGATATATGATAATAACATGTTGTCAAAGCTAGAAAAAGGGAAGATAGAAAGCAAAAAGGTTTTGCTGCTGTGGCCATATCACTGATTACATCACTCACCTGGTGAAAATAGAAGTTTCCATTCCATTCCATTCCGTACTTTCTCTGCCAAAGTCCAACCCTCTATAAATACAAACTCAATCCAATCTTCAATTCACAGCCAACAATCCAGTGAGTACACTACACACAAGCCACAAGTGAAAACAAAAACAGAAGAGCTCAAAGGACACAAGAAACAACTCGCCATGTTTGATTACAATACTCAAAACTCTCACTTGATCATCCTCTTCATTGCGTCATTTCTGTTCCTCCTCTACATACTCAAACTCTTGTCATCTTCATCATCGCACAAAAAACTCTCAACATCACCACCTGATCAAACTCAACTTCCCAAGGTCTATCCGATCATCGGATCTGCACCCGCCTTCCTAAACCAAGAGAAGGACCTTCTCCGATGGACATCCGACATCCTCCAGTCCTCCTCCACTTCT
>LIEC01010512.1:65673-85075 GCA_001925005.1 Drosera capensis | reverse complement strand
TCTATAACTTCTTTCAATCCCTTCTTTGGGATCTTTCCTCTTTTCTTTAACCCCTTCATTTATTTCACAGATGTACATGTATTATAAGCCCTTCATTCTGCATGCTTCCCAGAGGTGCATAATAAGGACTCTGCACATTATGGAAAAACATAGGCAAAACATGACACAGACTAAAGATTAGAGGTGTACTCGTAGTCATACCCAGCACCCACCAGTGAGTCACACCCGAGTGCATACATGAGGATTCCTCCCAGCTTTCCAGCTCATTAATTTATAGCGTTCCTCAGCAGCCCCTATCCCCCTTTTTAATGATATATCAGCGACTGTAATGTTTCCAATCTTTTTTCAGTTTTCTCATGGATAAAAGTGGTTAGTATGGGCTAAAATGATGCCGCAGAAATAAATTGGCTTCTCCAATGCAGTTCCCTCCAACTGGTGTCTTTGCCAAACTGGGATCATGATGATTCACATTTTCACCAAAAACCTAGTTTAACCCGAAGTTGTTTCTGGAAGGAGGGCCCTACACCAGCCAAAACTTGGAGTGTAACCCGAACTTAGACTTGGATAACACTTTCAAGGATGATGACCAGAGAGGAACTAGAGTGAGTATGAAACTTAGTAAGATGAATATTCAACAAGTCAAGGTTCAAGGAACATGACAAGGGAAAAATATATATGTGATACCGTGAATGAAGGACTCATGAGAATCTTATGAGCTACGACGGATCACTTATGTAGGAGACAAAAATCAGTTCCCTCAGACCTCTTTCCTGTTCTCACTCTTTTTCACAGTTTACACAACAGAAAGATGCATACCTTGACTTGTAAGTTGAGATAAACAATTCCTTTACATAAACATTCGACAAGGAATCATTCCAGGAACACAAGACGGGTTAAGAACAAAAATAAAAGAATTTGGAGAGCCATGTGTAACACTTTACCCGAACAGCAAGAAATCCTCCAGACAGAACTACAAGAATATTACAGCTTCTATGACTTCTACTACTTCTGCTTTTATTTCTTCCTAACATGGCACTTGATTAGTAACATGATGATTATCCGTAAGCAAAAAGCTTCCATCGTTATCTTGCCAGCATGTACCCAAAACCAAAATGATTCTCAGACACTTCCCTTAACCTCTTATCTACATCTTTTCATGTCGTGGCACAACAATGTGATCCATATGAGGTTCAAACAACTTTGTATAGCTACTTTGTTCATATAGTGGGAATCAAGGTACACTTTTTACACTCTTTTGATATATTCTTGTGACTCAAAATCCTACTAAAAAATTCCTACTAAAAAATTTGTTAACCAACTGATTTCCTCAGCTTCGCGATATTTCCAAATTCGCTAGCGCTCACCCGCTTTAACATTTCCTTGAGTTCTTTCATTGCTAAAGCGCCATAGGTAGCATCAATTCACACCCACATTTGTGTACTCAAATGTTTCACCAAAGAAATTTCCCTCGTATTGGTTGAAGAACTTGTGAAAATACTATCTTCATCATTCGTTCATATCCCCATGATTAAGAATATGTTTGCCATCGTCCTAAATGCATTTTACTTGTCTAAGTTTCCAATTCTCGTCTCATTTTACCTTGTTAGCATGTTAAATATTTTATTAATATTTACTTGATATTATTTAGGATATTATCTTAGATTTTGATATTCTTCTTTAGATATTAACATATTGGATAAGCCATATCTTTGATAAGTTTTTCTATCTTATCCATATCCTTAGTTAGTTTTCCAATCGTTGTTCTATTATAAATAGACATAACCATTGACATGTGATGGTATGTTTAGAGTTACATCAATACTATTTCGTAACATACCCTACTTATAAATCTCCCTCTCACCTCATTTACGTCGAGCCTAAAATATAACCTATGATACGAGTCATTCTTATCATTCTCATGGCTCTTTCTCGACTTGCCCAAAATTCTCACAGGTTTCATGTAGCATTATTTTCTACGCTTTATTTTATCCACAACTTCTTCACTCCACCACCATTCTTTCTTTGCGCATGAATTAACCTTTAGATTGTCCCAAAGTTCAACCAATAAGATTCAATATGTTATCGCATTCCATATTTTATATGCGCTCCCTTCTAACCCTCAATGACTCTTCCTTAGATTTTCGTATCCCCTTCTTAAGTATGAACATTTTCATCCCCTCGTGATTATACCTAATTCCCTCCCCCCCCCCTTTACTATTCTTCACCTTTTTTCAAGTGTTTTTGCAAGCATAGAATTACAAGTCCTCGCAAAAACCATAAATTTCCTCCTTGCCTCTTTCTTTCACCAAAACTAAAGCCCCCAATCAAGCAGCATGCATTGCTCCTTCTCCTTACCCACATGTCCATCAGGATTCCACAAATAAAAATCATCTCCCACTAGAGGAAGCTTCACCCATATCTTTCCCAGACTGAGCTTTCACTTCTCCTAATCCTATTTGTGGTGCACAAATACTATTAACGTTATTAAATTCTTTTCTGAGTACCCAGTTATTGCAATCGCTCCATCTCCCTGTTTATACAAACCACATTCTCTACTAACTCTTTATCCACAATAATGACCACCTCATTCTTCAATCTTATTCTTCTAAAATTAGAGAATTTAAAACACTATCCAACTATGCAACTTAAGTGTTTTTTTTCCCCAGGAGAGAGCGGTGTGTGAATCTCATGATTGCAACTGGTTAAAAGAACATCAGATTCAATCAAATTCAGCTCCTAGGTAGCAAGGATCATATTCATTAATATATATTATTAATTCAGGTTGCGATACCATGGTATTGCCATCAAGGGTAGCAATGTAATTACACGCATAACAAAATTAAATGACTGATCTCATATCTGCATATTCTCCATCTTCTTCTTCCTCTCCATCTTCACAAAATCATTAAACTAACTCCTCCTTCGTTGACTCTCCATTATCTTCTCTCTCTTTATCTTCCAATATCAAGTTTGGAATTTAATGGAATTATCTGAAGGAATCTATAACTGTTTCTTTGGGTCAGTCATTGTTGTCCTCGCTTCTAAGGAAGCTATGGTATATTTTCTACGTGTAATGTTGTTTCAATTTTTACTTCATTATTTCTGCTTCATCCAGGATAGTCTTCGATGTAACCACTATACTATATTATCTTCCTTTCATGTTTTGATCTTTGGTTACAGAGCCACCGAATGAAAAATACTAAAAACACCATAAAACAACATCAGATAACCTGACAACGCAAGAATCTATCAAAAGAGTCTTTAAATGACCTTAAAACAATCAAAAACACTCGTAAGGCTAAAGATATCATAAAAGTAACTCAAATCTCTTTAAAACCTCAAAAATAATTGAAAACATTTAATAAACATCATAAAACAACCTCAAATCTCTTCAAAACGCAAGAATCAATCCCTTGAAAGGACCTTAAAATACTGAAAAACATATGAAAAGGCTAAACACACCATAAAAACGTGTAGCCATAGAACTTGTGTTTGGAGATCCTTATTATAATCCATTGTTTGTTCAACCACTGAAGGTAGGTTCTATGACTACAGCCAACGTACAACAAGATAAATTAATCAATCTGGTTGGAGCTTGATATCGATCATTTGAGGACTCGGTTCTTGAATCACTTTCATAGGATTGTTTTTAGGTGCATTAGCAAGTATAGTACTTTTATTTGTTTTTGGTATTATTTGTTACATGGTGCATATTGATCTACATGTGAACCTTATATTCTTTGAATCTGTAAGATTGCCATTTGAAATACTAATGACTTTGAGTTATAATCCAACTCATCCTTTTCCCTTCCTAGTAACGAAGCTTGATAGGATCATGATGTAATTTCCCAAATAATTATTCATCTTGAATGAGTGATTGATTGTTTGTGTAAAAGAAACTATATACACGACTAGGCCCCCATCTTCTCTCCCATTTCTTGCTTGGTAGCTTCACTTTGAACAAGGAGAGCTCACAACCTAATTGGCGGTCATCAAGCTCTCAATCCCGTCCGTCATCCTCAGGTGAGCCAACATCTCAACATGGTATCAGAGCCAAAGATCTTGACCCCAAAACCCTAGAATCCCAAAACCTCTTTTTTCCCAAAATCAAACCCTAGCCGCCGCCGCCGTCACTAATCTTACACCATCAACAATAATCGCTGCCGAGTCGTCTCCTTCCCCGTCAGCTCACCGCCCTCCTCTTCCCTGTTCATCGTCAAGATCTGCCTCGCACCGTCACCCTCTTCATCCATTCCTTCAATGATGGCAAGGAAGTCCTCAGATCTCACCAAATTACCAGCTAAGCCTATTAGAGCTTGATTTGTAAGGTAGCGTTTAGCATACTGCTAGCTTGATTTGCAGGGCTGAGTTTAACATACTGCTCAAGGAAAGCTCAGCCTCACTAAGGTAAAGGTCTGAGCTCAGCTGCTTGTTCCCACACTTCCCGCGTATGAATACAGCCCACTCACCGTCGCTCTCCATCGTCACCCAAAGCTGATTGACGTCGAGCACCTCGACACTCGACAACGTGGAACACCACCTGCTTCGCCGATGACGTGGGACAATCCCCGACGAGACCCAACCTCTGATTGGCTTCGCATCACCGACGAACTTTCTTCTCGCAGGTCATTGTTCTGCACTCAGGAGGTGCAAACAATTCTTTCTAGGTGACCATGGCTCTTTCCTCGAGTTCCTCTTTCATCATTTCCGCATCTGGAACAGATCATTCGATCTCAGATTTCAAGAAAAAAAGATCTTTGATTGACCACCATTTCTCTTTTCGGGTGCAGTAATTACCTAGAGTGGTCTCATTCGGACCAACACCAACTGATACCACCTATGCGACATGACTTCGTGACGACAGTCGGGTCTTCTCTCTCCTCACCAACTCCATGAGCGATGAGATTTGCCGTATGGTTGTATGTCTTGGGATTGCCAAGGAGATTTGGGGCCACCTTAAGGCTCTTTTTTTCTGGAAAGACAGTTTACAATGCTTATATGATATCTTTCGGACCATGGCCACCGCCGATTCAAAAGACGGCATTCTGTACTTTGCTGCTCAGTTTAAGGTTCTCTTCCAGGAATAGCTTCACCATCAGCATTGTTCACTGATCTGACTACACAGCGATCCCAGCGAGAGGCTCTTGTTGATGTTATGTACCTTACTCATCTTCCGTCCTATCTTGACAGTGTTCACTCCACACTACTCTCAGGCGAAGACAATCCCACCTTGATCAGCATTTTCAAGACGACAATACGAGTTCCTCCTCCGACTACTCCAGATTCGGCAGCACCTGCCTCTGCCCTTGCTACACAAGGCTCGTCTCGTGGCGGTCGCACTTGGCCGTGGTTGTACTCGGGGTGGAGAGCGGGGTTCAAGTGGTCCTAGCAGTGAAAATTTACACTGCACACACTATGGGCGATCTAATTATGTAGAGGTCACTTGCTTAAAGAAATATGAGTATCCTGATCAGTCACCGACTCCTTTTGCTTGACAGATGTCAGCTGAGACACCCTCGATTTTCACTTCCACTAATGGTCTTTCCTTCTAGGAGCTTCAATCTTTTCGAGGATTTTTGTCTGGATCAGCCCATATCATCACTGCCTCATGTATAACATGTCTCTCTAGTTCATCCTCATGGGTTATCGATTCAGATATAATAGATCACATCACTCAGTCCACCATTTCCTCTATGACTGAGACCCCACATCAGTTCATCACAGTTACCGATGGGAATACCGCTCCTGTGTTGGGTTCAGGGCCTCTCTCTCTCTTAATCTTCCATCTGTTCTTTTAGTACCTTTTTTAAGATACAATATATTGTCTGTGAGTCATCTTACTAGAGATCACAACTGCTCCATCACATTTTCTACTTTTCTTTTGTGATACACGATCTTCGAACTCAGGCAGTGATTGATGGAGGTCGTGAAGCTCAGAAACTTTATCATATGAATCCATCACATACTTCTCTTTTGACTGTTTGAAATATTAATTGGCATCAACGACTTGATCTTGTACTTTTGTCTGTTCTTTGTACTATGGTTCCTAGTTTTTCTTTCTCTGACTTCAGCTGTGAAGCATGTATCCTGGGAAAGCACCACCGCTCTAGCTTTCCAGTTGTCCATGCTCGCAGTGATACTCCAGTTGTTGTAGTCAACTTAGATATATGAAGTCCATATAAGCTGAAAAGTCTCTTTAACTTTTAGTATTTTATCATCTTTATAAATGATTTTTCTCATATGACATGGTTATTCTGGTTGCATGATAGATCTGAGGTTGTCTTTGTGTTTCGTACATTCATTTCTGAAATTCATACTCAGTTCTCTATTAATATTAAGGTCATATGCAATGATAATGCACGGGAATATACGGATAAACAGTTTCAGGATATTTATTCTCAATAAGACATCATTCATCAGACCTCTTGCGCTTACACTCTCCAATAAAATGGAGTTGCTGAGCATAAGTATCGTCATCTCCCAGAGATTGTTAGAACTTTATTATTTCAGATAGACGTTCCTCGTATATACTGAAACTTTGCTTTGCTTACTGCATGTCAACTTATCAATAGAATGCCTTCTGCTAGCATAAGAAACAAATTCCCATTCTCTTTTATATCATGACAAAGCTCCATTCACTGTCATTCCTAGGGTATTTGGATGCACGTATTTTGTTCACTATCTTGGTGCTACTCAAGATAAGTTAGCCCCTCGTGCATATCGGTATTTCTTTGCTGGGTATTCTCGTACACAAAAGGGTTATGTATGCTATTCTCTTGAGATAAGAAAAACTATTATATCTGTCGATGTCACTTTCCTTGAACAAGTACCCTACTTTACTACTTCGGGATGTTCTTCTCCTTCTTTAGATCCATTTCCTCAACCTATTATTGGTGAGGTAAACCCACCATTTGCGTCTGCTCCTGCTCCTGCACATGTTCCTGTTCCACTTCGGACCTATACTGCAAACAATTGATAAAATAATTCCTGCAACTTCTCAACCTCCACCCATAACGTCTGCTCCGGATGATCTACCCATTGACTTTCGTAAGCGCCCTCATACTTGTACTTTACATCCCATTGTTAATTTTGTATCGTATCATCGTCTCACCCCCTCTCTTCATAAATTTGCATATGCTTTGTCATCTATTTCAGCTCCTACTTCAGTAAGAGAGACACTTGCACATCCAGGGTGGAAAGTTGCTATGGATGAAGAGATGCAGGCTCTACGAAAAAATGACACATGGGATGTTCGCATTCATCCAGGCCAGTCTTATGTTAGTTGTCGTTGGATCTACACGATAAACCACAATCCCGACGGATCAGTTGCAAGATTAAAGGCTCATCTTGTGGTTAGAGGATTTACCCAATAGCATGGTATTGACTATGAAGAAACATTTTCTCCAGTATCCAAGCTCAACGCTGTTCATGTGCTTGTCTCACTTGCTATGCACCGTTGGTCATTGCACCAGCTTGACATAAAAAATGTCTTTCTATATGATGACTTGATAGAGACTTTTTACATGCTCCAGCCTCCTGGATGTGAGACTGTGAGAAAGAAGCATGTGTGTAGCCTTCGAAAATCACTGTATGGGCTCAAACAATCTCCATGAGCATGGTTTGAGAAATTCAACAAGGTTGTACAAGCCATTAGATTCTCTAGATGTTCGGTAGATTCTTCACTATTCGTTCATCGACGTTCTCAAGGGATTGCGATACTACTTATTTACGTTGATGACATTATCATTACTGAAGATGATACAACTGGAATTGTTAAGGTGAAAACTCATCTCTCAAAACTGTTTCATACCAAATATCTGGATACTCTCAAATACTTTCTAGGGATTAAGATTGATAGGCAGGGAAAATCTCTTCTTCTAAGTCAGAGGAAATACTGCTTGAATCTACTAAAAGAGTCGGGATTTCTTGGGTGTAAACCAGTTGACACTCAAATTGAACAAAATCTCAAGCTTTCCAACTTTACTGATGAGTCATGCATTATTATTCCAAATCCAGACATGTATCGAAGACTTGTTGGCAAACTTATATATTTGACTGTGACCCGACCACATATATCTTTCGCAGTGAGCATAGTCAGTCAGTTCATGCATACTCCAAGAAAGTTATGTTGAGCACATTTTGAGATATTTGAAGAAGTCTCTTGGTCAGGACCTCCTTTATAGACCTACAGCTACCCCCTCTCTCACAGCATATACTGATGCTGATTATGCTGGGTCTCCTTAAGACAAACATTCCACCAGTGGCTACTGTACATACTTTGATGAAAATCTAATTACATGACGAGCCAAGAAACAAACAGTTATAGCTCGTTCCTCAGCTGAAGCAGAATATAGAGCTATGACTCTAGCTACTTCTAAGTTGACTTAGCTTGAATGCCCCTTATCTGAACTCGGTGTTCACCTACAGCTCTCTACTGTGATAATAAGGTTGTCATCCACATTGCTGAGAATCCAGTCTTCCGTGAGAGAACTAAGCATATAAAGGTTGACTATCACTTTATACGTTAAAAGGTTCAACAGAGGATAATCCAGCTACAACATATACTAGCTAGCGACCAAATTGCAGATATCTTCACAAAAACCTTACCTCGATCTTTTCATTATCATTTCACCTTCAAACTGGGCTTATTGGACATATATACTCCAGTTTACGGGGAAGTGTAAAAAAAACTATATACACCACTGGGCCCCATCTTCTTTCCCACTTCTTCATAAGCTTAAAGCTTCAGTTTGAACAAGGAGAGCTCATAACCCAGTCGGCAGTCATCAAGCTCTCAATCTCGTCCATCATCTTCAGGTGAGCCAATATCTCAACAGTTTGTCACCGATGTTAAAATTGCTATGAGCTCGTACATATTATGATAATGCAACCTTGTAATACATACTACGGAACCAAGAACACATCCCACATATCGCGCGGGTTTGATACTAGTTACACCAAAATGCAAAATGTAAAAGGACACATACTCCACCCATCTTACGCGGATCTTTTCTCACTCATCAGATATCAACTCCATCAATCATATATGCACTAATAACTAAAAACTGGCACAACTTAATAGCAAGAAAGATGAGATAGACAATGTTAAAAACTTCTCAAAAAGTTTAAGCCCAAGGACAAACTTCACTCCTGTAAGTCAAAACAAGTTGACGACTTCCTTGATGTCGTCACCAGCCATATTGAGAGATTCAAAATCAAGTACAAATCCTATTTAGGATTTGTTATCAGAAGATTCAAATTCAGTCTTGTTCTTCGATTTAGTCATTTTGGGTGCCATTTGAAGATAAGGAATCTCAAAATGAGGTATAAATCAGCAATCCATGTAAGAGAGTACCATTATAAAACATATTGGGTAACATATTAAGGAAAAGCCAGTCTGGAAGAAAAATGTACCTGTGAAGAGCTTAAATGCTGTAGGCACACTTCTTCTCTGAGTAACCCAAAACACATCAGATTTTTTCGTCATATACAGCCCTGGATCAATGATAATTGGCTTTGCCCTCTGGAACCTACATACAAGAACACAATCAAGCAGGAGAAAGAAAGGCTAATTCATGAATCAGAAGAAGAGAAAAATTGTTGCCTACTCTTTCCAGCCAATGTTGCTTGTGTGATCAATGAAGTTGAGGTCACGTGGCAGATATGAGAAAGTGTGCAGCAGATCTAACCGAAGAAGAAACAGGAAAAGCCAATTAGCTAATACACGGCAAAGAATTAACCTCAGGACAACTTGAAAGTAATAATCCAAGAAACAATGAGAACAGTTTATTAAAAACCTCGAATGAAGAAAAATAATCAAACTCTAAAATCAAAAAGGAAAAATGCTAGTGGCAGTCTTCTTTTCAATAATCTTCTACAAGATTTCTCCTTATTTGGATGATATAAATATCCATCACATAGAACACGGAAAAATAAACCAATCATAGAAAGAGTTTCAAGACATTGTCATAACAAAAGGTTGTTTCCAGCACTTCCAATCCAGAACTCGTCACCAACAAACTCGACAAAATACACCATGCTGAAGTCCCAAACAAAATACACAATATAAAAAACCTAACAAAATGATTCAAGCACACATCAAACTAACACACAGTCACACACACATATCTCAAAACCGATCCCTCCCAACCCATCCCTTGCCATCTTGCATCACGAGCGGATAATCCGAAGCACTAAGATTAACAAACCAATCCCACTCCCCCACCCTCCCTCAACAGAATGGCGGCCGCATTCAGCGTATTGGCCACCATCGTCGGCCCCCTATACGTAACAAGATTCGCCTTCGGAATCACCCTCACATTCCCAAACCTCCTAAACACCTCGTTCTCCCTCACGAACCTCCCCAGCCTCACCCTCTCCTCCACTCCCGCCTCCAAATCCAAATGCACCACATACTCATTCCTCGGATGGTACAGCGCCAACAGCGTCCGTTCCAGCATCCTCCCGTCCCCTGCTGATCCCGAAACAAAGTATGCAATCCTCGGTGGCGGAGGGAGGACGGAGATTGGTATCGGCCGTAGCTTTGATTCGACAAAAATCGATGATACCGCGGTCGAGGAAGGGCGAAAGAGGAAGGAGAGGGAGGTGGTGGCTGTTGTTGTTGTGCTGGTTAGGGTTGTGAGGAAGAGGAGGAAGAGGGAGACAACGGAGCCAATGGCGAGAGGGAAGATCCAACGGCGCTGATTGATCGGTGATGACGGAGAGGGTTTGATGGTGGTGTAGTAGGTTTTGAGTCGCTTCATGGTGTGGGGATTGGTGGTTGAGTTCAGTGGTTGTTGTTCATGGTGGTGGTGGTGGTGGTGATGAGGAGGCCATTGTTGATGATGGAATTGTAAAGGGAAGGATGTGATTGCCTTTAGGTTGGATCGAGACAAGAGGGCGACGACTCGGGTGAGATTGGGTTGGGTTGGTGTCGGTTTAGGTTGAAAGCGTGTCGATGTTTGGTCGGTTGGAATTTTGTATGGTTGGCACTTGGAAGAAAGTAAACACCATTTCTAGACGTGAGTATCTTTCATTCAGAAACTTTACATTTTTTTATCTGATTCTTTTAACTTCTTTTGAGTCATGGTCAGATTATTGTTAATCTCTTCATATGTTAGATTGTATTTTTTTTTTTTAGATTTGTAATTATCTTGAAATTTTTTTTATTTTCTCTTGAAAGAAAAATAAAGTTTTTAGAGATTTCTTGAAATGTCTCATTCAATTCCTCTAAAGTAACATTTGAGTTAGAAAAGTCAAATAACTGTTGTATTTCTTCATTTTTTGTCATGAGACAAAGCTAAGCATTAAAGATTGTTTCGTCATCATTTAAGTTTGTCTCACTCCATGTCTTAGCAGCATAGGCTTTGCTTTTTTTCTTGCTTCTAAAGTTTCCTTTACTGTATTCCTTTTTGTTCCTCTGTGCAGACGATTCGTATATAGGTCGTCTGCACTGTGTAATAAAGTATCCTGGCCTTTGTTATAACGGACTTCTTTCTCTATTTCTTTGGTCTTTGTTGAGAGGTTTTTCTTGAGATTTTTCTTTTAGAATAATTTTCTGAACTTCTTTTCCATCAGTGCAAGTTTTTTTGATATTACTTGTTTTATTTACAGACGAGGTTTCAATGATTTCCTCTTCTATCATGGATCTCAGAATTTTCTCTTGAGCCTTGAAGGCTAGAGTTTTCTTCCTGGCCTCATTAATTTGTCTCTTCTATTCAACTTCCAAGTTACGTATACAGCACACCATACAGTTGAGCTAAGGACATCTTAGCAGGATCTCTGGGCTCCCCTATCGCTGTGGTCTTTGTCCCCCAGATCTCATCAAGCGATCTCATGAACTTCAGGTTGACTTCCTTATTATTCAAAATCTTCCTTACAGTTATGATGTCATGTATTCTTTTATCTATTGAATCCAGATGTGCAACCATCCTCAGCTTCTAGTGATTAAATTTGTCAAATGGGCATGCTGGTTGCTCTCCGCTGTTAGGGCATTTGGGTAGCTTTGCAGGAGCGATGTTTTCTTCACAAAATAAGCTGTTAGTAACATCTTGCAGATATGAATCAAAAGATATGACCTTTTCTTTTCAAAATTATTAGGTCTAAAGTCAGGCTCTGATACCAATTGTAAGATCCACATATTCAACCTAGAGAGGGTTGAATTGGTTGTTTTAAAATTTATGAGTGCAATGTAGCGGAATAATTGATTTTAACACACTGATATTCTTTAGAGACCATTGAGGTAGTTTGCAGCAGAAACTTAAACTCTGTTGTGATTAATTTCTAACAGTTCTAATAGCTCACAATAATGGAAAAATAAATAAGGAATACAGAATTCACACTGGTTCATATACTTGTTATCAACTGATAAACGAGAGTTTACTCCAGTCTTTCCTTGATGACCAGTTTAGTGAATCTTAGAGGTGAGTTCACTATTTTCTTGTTTTTTACTTACAAGACAATCCCTTTACAAGATACCTAACTTGTTAAAGGAAAACAAAACCTTGATCCTTGCAGAGATCCTTCACTAACCTCTACTATAACTTCTGTTTTTTAGTGGAGACTAATGAACCCTCTTATTTCTGTTTTTCTAAATTCAACCCATTTGGACAGTTTTGAATTTGGATTATTTGTGCACACTTGTACGTTCAATTTTTCATTCAACTCCCCTGCCTCCTTGAGCTGTTTGATCCCCTTTTATAGGATGAGAGAATGAACTCGTGACTTGTGTACTTGATTTGATGGTGACAACTAGTCACATGTGAATCTTCACTGATATTAACACTTCATCTTTTTCAGATTCTTATACTGTTATATTCTGAACCTCTGACCAACCTTAGCAATCATCTCTACTATATTCCAATCTACTGCACCCCAGATCTGATGCAATACATGCTTTGCTGTGTTGGTCCTCCTTTGCAAGTTCATTCCTAAATCCTGAAACATTTGTAGGTCTTTTGTTACCCACATATGTTTTAGTTGCTTCGCCACAATTCTATATAATAGGCTGTATCTGGTGGCCCATACAATGCTCTTCATTTGTGATCGTTTACTCTCCACCATCCGACCTACACTGTAGATACCTACCTAATTTCCAAACTAAGCACACTAACAACATCATGACTAATACTCCTAAATTTTGTTCATCAATTTTTATATAATTGGAGGAATTGTATATTCCTCCGTTGACTGGGTAGTAAATGGTGCAGTCACGCCCGTCAAGAATCAAGGGCAATGCGGTAAGCGTTCTTATTCTATGCATGTGTTCTATTATCAACCCATCAAGTGTTTGTTGAATCGAACTATTTCACTATATAATTTCTCTATCATTAATGCCGCATAAAGAAGACAATGTAGAAACTTAAGTTCGCCATAATTAGGCATCTCACGAGAGCGAAGTCATTATTGTCATCGTTTACGTTTTCTAATATCGGCAAGTAAACTTGTAGGTTGTTGTTAGGCTTTCTCCACGGTTGCAACAACCGAGGGAATTACAAAAATTTCAACCGATATCCGAGCAACAAATCGTTGATTGTGGTACCGACGAAAAAGATCAAGGATGTAATAGGGGTACATCAAATGGCGATTTCTCATTATTGTCATCGTTTACGTTTTCTAATATCGGCAAGTAAACTTGTAGGTTGTTGTTAGGCTTTCTCCACGGTTGCAACAACCGAGGGAATTACAAAAATTTCAACCGATATCCGAGCAACAAATCGTTGATTGTGGTACCGACGAAAAAGATCAAGGATGTAATAGGGGTACATCAAATGGCGATTTCTCATTATTGTCATCGTTTACGTTTTCTAATATCGGCAAGTAAACTTGTAGGTTGTTGTTAGGCTTTCTCCACGGTTGCAACAACCGAGGGAATTACAAAAATTTCAACCGATATCCGAGCAACAAATCGTTGATTGTGGTACCGACGAAAAAGATCAAGGATGCAATGGGGGTACATCAGATGGCGCTTTCTCATATATCATTAATGCCGGAGGTCTCACTGCTGAAGACAACTGTCCGTATAATGGTTACCAAGGCTCTTGCATCGACAACGGTGGCCAACCCGCTGCCAGTCGTAGCAGTCATCAAGATGTTCCCAGCAATGAGGATGCTTTGTAGCAGGTCGTTGCAAACCAGCCCGTGTCGATCGCAATTGATGCTTCTGGCAGTGACATCCAGCAATACAACAAAAATGAGAAGACGAGAATTACAAAAGAAAAAAAATTCCGATTATCATCTAATTTAGTTAATGATAATGCCCTCTTTAAAGAAATAAGTATAGGATAAGTACAAAACCTAATTTCGTGGGAAAAAATCCATAATGTTGCAATTCTTAGTTAAAACCTAATTGTTATGAAGTATTTAGGAAAAAAATTACACGGACAATGTACTATTAGGCCTTTTCATGTATTCATAAAGTTATAAACGAATTTAGAACACTAAATGTAACCCTGCTTGAGAAAAACACCAAAATGTTCCGGCGATTTTTTGGATACCAGGTACGAATTTGAGCTGCTAACTTAGATTTCTTGAGAAAAGAAATCTAAAATAAATTAACCATCAAAGACTCGGGGATTCATTGTAATGAAAATGTAACAATAATTAATCCTCTACTAGCAATAATTAGTGGATTTTCACAGGTTCAAAGACGTATGTCTTTTAGTTTGTGATTTTTCATCTTGATTTTTATGAGACGATTTCATAAAAAGTTAAAAGGAAGAATTTCTTAAACATACAAAACTTGAAAAAATGACCAAATCATACACAAGGAAAAAAGAATTCCAAAAATACAATTCATCGATGTATCTAATCTCTAAATATATTCTTATCTCCACCCGAATCCCAGCCATCACCCCACCACGGTTGAAATCTTCGTCGGTATCCGGCCAATGTCGTTGAAATATTCGTTGGAATCCAATCGTCGTCATCGGAATCTTCGTCGTAATCCAACCGTATCACTGAAGTCCGAGGAAGTCATCCGAATCTTCATCGGATTCCGACCATGTCGTTGGAATTGTCGTCAAAATATTAAAGAGAGTGCCTTAATTAAATAAAAATAGAACGTATTAACAAAAATAAAATCGAGCGATAATACAAAAAAAAAAAAAACAAAGTGGTCATATAAGAAAACAAAACAATAGTATCAAAGAAAAAAAAAAGAGCACGTTAATAAAAAAAATAGTTTCTTAAGAAAAAAACAAAACTTTCTAAGAAACAAACCCAAATTACCCAGATTCCCATATTTTTCATCATGCAAATCCAAATCCAAACAGAGTGCAATAATATAAAAGAAACAACAACCGTAAAAAAACAGAGTGCCAATAAAAAAAAAAAAAATAGAGAACTAAGCTAAAAATACAAGCAGCTAAATATTCAGAATGCAAATACTCTATCTATCACAGGCAACACAGATTGTATTTTCGCCCCTTCTTATGGGCAGCAAAGGAAACATCATAATCAAACAGACACCAATCTGTTTTAGTCATAGGTTCTTCATTGTGTTCGTGCAAAGCAGTGCTTCTCGAAAAGTCTCTAGATCCAAAGTATCCATGATCTGATGTGATCTTTGACACATTGCCCTTCAATTGCCAGTAACTCAGTAAGTTTGCCTTCACAGTTTTAACCTAATTGTCGAAAATTCAACATTCACATGAAAAACCAACAGTAAACGTTACGAGGATCAACACTACATAATCAACCTCACAGGAGCACATGAACCTTGGACGCCTGAATATACTTCATTCAGGTATTCACCCAAAACGGAGGAAAAATACCAACAGTAAAAAAATTCCAACACATATTTTATTGTTTTGTAATCGATCACTAACCACACAATTGATATCTATGCAAGCTTCTATATCAAGAGTGAAATTCATGAAATGGACACCAACTGGTTACACAAAACTCACTTGATAATACAACACTTGTACTCTTGGCCCCTTGCGAAATCCCTGAATCAAATTCAGCAAAATCCAGTCGTGACAATGGCGGCGGCAGGAAACGAAGAGTAGAGTGGCGGGATGATGGAGCGACGACGGAGATGATGGAGAGATAGTGGAGCGGGAAAGATGGTGGAAAGGGAGAGTGGGACAGGGAAATAAATAATAATATGTTTGGAAAATTTTTATTGCATGTTAATGATTTTGATATTATTTTTGAAAAGATATAGTTTGATTCATTTATTTATAAATGAATTATATTATATTACATTAAATCAATCTAAGATAAGAGCTCACAATTTCATGAATTAGTTTCTAGATACATAAAGTTTGCAGTTTTTATGTCCGTCAATCAAAATCTTAATTGTCTTTTAATGAATGAAATCCTCACGATAAATAAATAAATAAAGTTAAAATTGTAGTTATATGAAAAAAATATTTATTATTTATCACATATAAGATTGAATTGTTATGATTATTTTAAAAAATACCTGAAAAAACTATTACGACACAACGAAATTATTTTATAAAAAAATAATATACGATCGTAATTACGGGACGTAAATCAAAGATGAGTACAGTCAACGTGTTACATTGGGAATTCGGGCCAGAGGGAGTACTACACTCTCATCATCTCCAAGCCCACACTGCTCCTCACCTCATCCCATTCTTCTTCCATGGAAGCCACTGGTCTCATCATGCTTACAACCCTCGCCACTTCCCCCAACATTCCTCCGATTCTCCCTCCCCATTCTCGCCACCCTTTTCATTTCTTCCACCAACGAACGGCCCTCAGTTTCCCTTTAAACAAAACCTCTCCAGCTCTTTCCTCTCCTCTGAGAATTCGCACCAGGAAGTTCAAGATTCTCGGCAACCCGCCTCGTGGAAAGTACATCAGAGAAAACTACCTTGTGGTATGTGGTATTAGGTTTTGTTTTTGGGTGTTTGTGGAAAATTGGTTTGTCAGAGGATCGCACTGGCAAAGCTAAAGCTGATGATAGCGGAGGCATAAGTAGTGACAGCTAATTTTTGACAAATGCTATCTATTGAAGAGAGGTTTAAGGCCACAACTTATAATCCGGTCAAGTACGAGATTTGGGGAGAGCCAGATGTAAACAGTTTTACCTTGTTATAATAGAGAGAGTGTTGCCCTCCGAGTGTGTCAAATCCTTGACTATATGGTTGAGGGAAGGGCTGCTTATCAATGAGACTGAGACGATAGGATGAATAATAGTAGTAGAAATACCCAAGACCTACCAAATGTCAAATATCACTGTACATAGAAGGGCTTGTGGGATTCAAACTCTGTGAATTCCTGTTAAACTTTTTCAGATACCATGTTAAGGGATCAACTCAGTCAAAGACTTAAACTCATGATAGAAAGAAAATGAACATATTCACGTAATCCAGGGTGTGGGGAGGACACCCCTATAAGGTGATGTATGCAGCATTACCCCTATTTTTACATGGAGAGACTATTTCTTGATACCCTCAAGTGTCGAACCCGTGATCTTATAGTTAGGAGGGAAGCAACTTACCATTGAGCAACTCTTTTTGACAAAGCTCATGATAGAAGACAAAGATATTATTTATATCTTAACAAAGGTTTGAATGGTGTGTTATTTTGTTGAAATCGTTGCAGAAGAAGGTTTCAGCGACAGAGGTTCAGGAGATTGTGAAGGGAGAGAGGAGTGTGCCTGTTATCATAGATTTCTATGCTACGTGGTGTGGGCCTTGTGTTTTCATGGCTCAGCAGCTTGAAACAGTATGAGTTTTATTTTGATTTTGAGTTTCAGTTTTGACTGTTCTTGGGTTAATGTAATTTGATTGTGGATGATGTGAGTAGTGTAAATTGATGTTTAAGATTGAATTTCTGTGTCATTGTTTGCGCTTAGCATCCAAAGAAGACACAGGAGAGTAAAGCTGATTTTGTCGGCGGTTTTGAAGTGTATCTGTTGCCTTAGATTTGATGGGTTTATGATTAGGAAGAAGAGAGTAAGGGGAGGGATATGAGTTTATTTGTGACAGCAATCTAATCCAGGGGTTGACATGGTCCAAGTGACTAGGCCACAAACTAAGCATCAGGAATAGTTTCAGTGGTATCAATAGAGGTGATGGTCTCGTTGTCCTATCGTGAGGTCAGAGATTCGACACTTGAAGACATCATAATACAAATCTCCATATAAGAATGAGGTTAAGGTTTGTGAACATCGTCATGTGTTACAGGGGTTTTCTCTGTACATCATGTACTTGGTGGGATTATATGGGGATGTTTTTTTCTTTTTAAGGTTTTATATTATCGTTCATCGCTTGCTTTCTTTAAGGCCACTATGAGCAACAAGCTTGTTAAAACTTGTGTGTGAGTCAAAATATTTGTACCAGTGACAGAACTTGGTAAACAGATTCCTCTGTGCATAAGCTTGTGAACTCATATGTTATCTAATCCTTTTTGAGTTGTATTTTTTTTCCCAAGCGAGGAGCTTTTCTAAAGAACTTCTCGTGATTTTTATTTTTATTTTTTTCATTTCATCTTCACTATCTCAGAATCTAATTACTTTTGTAAGTCTACAACAGCACTAGTTATTTTATTTTAGTCAATTATATATAGATATTTCCAAGATTTTACTAAATTTTATTGGTAAATTAAAATAATACCGAGACAGGATTTACATTCATCAGTAGGTGATTGATCACTCATGGGTATTCTCCATTGAACTTTTTGTTTGTGCATATTAGAATTCAATAACTGCAATATAAATTCAGTCCTCTGGTATAGGTACTGTTCTGGTCCTTGGGGCATAAGTTATGTATGATAAAGATTTGAACAATTTGAGCAGGGTCTTAGAGCCAAGTGCAAGATAAAGGCGTTCCCTAAATGACTTTGTCACTAAGGTAAAGGCACAGCACGACCAATAAGAGAAGAGCTGTTTTATTCCTGATAAAGTTATGAACTAAATTAGTTACTTCACTGTTCCATAAACCAGATTGTGCAGCCCTTAATCAACCAGTTTAGCAGTAGCAGTACTAAACTGCTTATGGAAACTTGGTGAATCTGTACTACTTAATAGTGGCTATCTAGGAATCTAAGCAATAAGGGCTGCACAACCATAGGTTTTCATTATGTCTTGTGCTCGCACAAATAAACAGAGGAAAACAAGTAATTTTAGGTTTTGTGACCAAGAAAGCTATTACAACAATTAAGCGGTCTTTTTGTGGCCATACATGATGCTGGTGTGATAGTTGTACTCTCTATGATTGAAATTGTCCTTATCAAGGTGAAATTTGCTTTAAGATTATTTTGTGCATATTTGTGTCAGAATTTATGTGCAGCTTAGGTAGTATTTGAGTGAGTTTGGTTGGTGACTTTCGATAGATTGGTGGTGGTGTGGTGTAGGAGGAAGCCCTCAACGAATAACCAAGTCTTGTCAGTGGTTAACTTCTGAGATGATTAACCGCCGCCCCCC
>LIEC01010512.1:53078-65653 GCA_001925005.1 Drosera capensis | reverse complement strand
GCATTTGGAAATGCCGTGTAAAAATGAACGATGTTTTGAGATTTATTTTTAATATTTTTTTATTTCATATTAATTATTATATTTTTTATTTAGATCGTTTAAAAATAAATATTATATTTTTGGGTAATCTTTTAAAATAAAAAAATAATAAATGAATTTCATCTGTTACGTTATATCCACTAACTACTTTTCAACTGTTATAATAAACTCAATTATCATGAAAAAATATTTTTTTCGTCCCATAATATATCCTTTAGTTTGATCCGATATACAGATTTATCTGTACGTAATATTTTTGTAGATTTTTTTATGAAGAAACAATATTTTTTAAGTGATAGTTTAGTTTATTATAACACTTGTGAGAATTCATAATACGTGTGCTGTAATAGATAGTGATTTGTTTTAGTATCTTTTTTGTGGAAAAGTTATTATATATGATATGTTGACGATATTTTCGAAAGACGCGAATAGAAAAATGTGGCCTATAAAAAGAAATGGATGGAGTATTATTTTCTTCACCAAAATCTATACGAACTCAACACTCACATAAATTCTCGTGTCGCATCAACACGTAATAATTAATATGGGACGAAATGAATACAATGAAATAGAATAGGAGAATATAGTAGAAAGAATAAACAAGAAAGAAAGGAGAAAAAACAATGACAAAACAATTAAGGACATGTTTGACAAAGGCGTTACAGGGATGGGAGGGCAAATTGTAATCCATGGCAGGGAAAAAAGTGTTGATAAAGGCGATTCTTCAAGCATTCCCTATAGGGTTGATACGAAATATTGGTTCAGGGGCTCATACATGGGTTATTGGAGATTTATGGATACCTGTAAAACCATCATCGAGTTTAGTTGATGAGCAGTAACTTTCTTTGAGATGAACACATGGATGTGAGCCGTAATCTTGGACCGGAAAAGTAGATCACGTTCGCACTGTAGATCACGCCCGCACTATAGAGCACATCCGCACTATTTGTAAACCACGCTCACGCTTAGTTATTTTGTTAGACACTGCACGCTTCCTTCTACCAATAAGAAAGAGCCAGAGCTAGTAGTGTAGATATGCGACCGAGAAATAAAAAGAAAAAAAAAATCAGAAAACGGGAATTCTCTCACCAAATCCAAATTCTCCCTAATCGGTCACAAAAACTACCTTGAACCATATCATTACCACCATCGTTAACCACCACACATCGTCATCCCCACTCACTGTAGATCTTCCCGATCCAAGTGAGGCCAACATTTGGTATCAGAGCATCAGATCCATCGGCGAAGCAACAGACGGTGCCACCAACCAGTCGCCCCGATTCCCAGCATTACTACACCCAACTGTTCAGCAACGATAGCGGCCCGTACGGTTAGACCTTGGCGCAACAAACCCAAACGTCGGCCCAGAAGCAGCCTCAACAGGAAGCCCAATAGCAGGTCTAGACAGCCCGATGTGGCCGGATAATTTTGTTTCCTTGTGTTGTGCGTAAATCGGCGAAGAACGCGGAGACGAGGATCGGGTCAGATCCAGATCCGACGACTCCGGTGAAGCTCCGCCACGATTGTGATGACAAGAGGAAAGACGACAGGCACGGAAGATCTATAAGAAACAGATCTACGAGGCGGTGTGGCAAGAAGCCGCTGCGATCGAAGGAGGCGGTGTGAAGAGGAGCAGCCATGTGAGGTGTCGGTCTGAGACTAGAGTATCCAGGCTCGGGGAGCGCCAGCATCGTCGGAGACGGATTCGAAATCAGTGACAACAGCGATTTGGGTGGTGGCGACAGGAGGAAGAAGAGATTAGAGGCGAAGAGGCGACGAGGCGGCGACGGCCGCTAGTCAATCTGAAGTAGCCGCGTGAAGGGAAAAGTGATGTGTGTTGTGTGTTTGTGTAAGGGAGAAAAGAAAGGAATAAAGGGGAAAAAGTCAGTGCATGTTTTGGTATGTGGTGAAAAGGGGAAAAACCAGTCGGTGCATGCGTGAGTGAAAAAAAAGGGAAAAAGAAAGTGTTGAGAATTTTTTGTTGTGTACGAATAAAAATAGGGTTGTGTACGTGTGAAAAAAAAAAAAGAAGCGGTTAAAAAAAGTTTTTTTTTTAAAAAAAAAAAAGTAATTTCCAATAATGTCTATTGTTCCCCAACAGGCGTCAAAGGAGAGCGGTGGAGTGTCGTTCCATTATCCGATATTGAACTCTTCCAACTACATGGTATGGGCAATAAAGATGGAGGCAATCCTAGATGCTCAGGCACCGACAGTAGCAAATGTGACAAAAGCCACATCAAGTGCTTCAATTGCGAGAAGATGGACATTATGCTTCTGAGTGTCGTAGCAAACGATAGAATGACGAGAAACAGCACACACACGCTACTCGTGATGAGCAAGCATTATTATTTTCTATGTCTCAGGAGAAGGCACCAACTGAGCAGCAAAACGCTAAACAGCTCAGAGAAGGAAGAGTGTTGTAGGTGTTTCACCATGGGGAGGAGAAGACAGCAGATAAGGATATCTGGTACTTAGACAACGGTGCCAGCAATCATATGACAGGCCAACGAGAAATGTTCATGGAGCTAGATGAGAAGATCACCGGGAAGGTAAGGCTTGGAAATGACTCGGTCGTTCAGGTCATGGGCAAAAGGACGGTCGTATTTCAGTACAAAAATGGAGACCAGTATACCCTCCATAAGGTATACTATATTTCGAAGCTATGTACTAACATCATAAGTCTTGGACAAATGACAGAGAATGGGATCGTGGTGAACATGGTGTGAGCAGCCATGAAGGTGTATGACAACGACAAATTGTTGATGTTCGTGAAACGCACATCAAATCGTCTGTATAAGATTAGTTTGGAGTTAGTCAAACCAGTCTATCTCCTAGCCAGCCTCGATGAATCGGCATGGATGTGGTATGCCAGACTCGGTCATGTCATACAACCACCGATCACTAAAGCTCTTGCTGATCTAGAGGCTAAATGTATTGCAACTTATGTAGTTGACGCAAACGCTGATAAATTGATCCAGGTATCTGAATCAACTAGAGAAGAAGTAGATGGCATCCATGCCAGGATGACAGAAGAGAGTGAGATGTTGATAAGAGTGCTGGAAAAACACATGAAGGTGGGAAAAGAGTAGGAAGCTCTAATAATCAATCTTCAAAACAAAGTGAAGGATCTGAAAAAGAAGCCAGCGAGAACACAGAAGTAGAAGATCGTCGCATTGTCATCATATGATGGCTGCGTGAAGAAAGTTCGACGATCTATCAAACACCTTGACGGTGTTGAAAGTGTGATAGCAGACATAGCAAGCAACAAAATAACAGTGGTGGGTGACGTCGACCCGACTCAGGTCAAAGAAAAGATGGAAGAAAAGATCAGGAGGAAGGTCGAATTGGTATCTGCTCCACCTAAGAAGAATGGAGAAGAAACCCGATGAAAAGTAAAGCGAAGAGGAGAAACCTAAAGAGCCGCCTGTCATCACAGAGGTATTATCAACAAAAGTTAATTGTGATGGATGTGCTCAAAAAATCAAACGGCTCATTAGCAGATTTGATGGGTGTTCGTGATCTGGAGCCATGTCAAGATTAGAAGGAAGCATGTGAGTTGTAATCTTTGATCGGAAAAGTAGGCCACGTCCGCACTATAGATCACGCCCATACTGTAGAGCATGCCCGCATTGTTTGTAAACCACGCCCATGCTTAGTTGTTTTTTTGTTTTTTTAGGCATTGCACGCTTCCTTCTGCCTATAAGAAGGAGCCAGAGCTAATACTGTAGATGTGTGGCAGAGAAATAAAAAGAAAAAAAATACAGAAAACGGGAATTTTCCCACCAAATCCAAATTCTTCCTTATCGACCACAAAACCTACCTCGAACCACATCATTACCATCATCGTCAACCATCGCATATCGGCGTCCCCACTCGTCGCTAACCTTCCCGATCCAAGTGAGGCCAATAGTAGAGACGCTCATAGAAAAGGAAGCAAGATACTGGGAAGTGGACTTGGTACAATAATTGTTTATTCAACCGATCGCACAAGTCATTCTTAGTGTGCTAGTTTGCCTAGCATCGACATCAGACCGGTGGTCATGGGCGCGTAGCCCCAATGGTGATTTCACTATTAAGAGTGCTTGTCTTCATACCAATGGAGATTCGAGGATACTAGTTATGATCCGAATGAGACAGTTATGATCCGATGGAGTCTTGAGCTTCCTTTAAGGTGTTCCTTTGGCGAGCGTGCTCAGAGTGCCTACCTACCCAACATAATCTTACTGACCGAGGTATGTACCTGGTTACTACATGCCCGATGTGCTTGGAGAAGACTGAATTCATGTTGGGAATAGGCAGATCCGATCCTCAGGACTCAGTACAAATAACATTAGAAAAATAAGTGGGACAAATGATAAAAAGTAAATTAGCATCACAACACAAAAATTTACACTGTTCATCCTCTTCATGGGGCTATGTCTACGGACAATCCGACAACTATTTTAACTAATAAGGTGAATATTGTTTCAAGAGAATTTATTCTTCTACTCATTAATTTTGTAATACTCGCAGCTCATATCAATCAAAAAATAATACTATAATAATTAAAACAACTCTTAAATATTTTAGAAGTAGATAATCTTTTAGTCAGAAGATATCCAAACACAAACCTGTATTTAATCCTAAATTCTTTAACAAGAGATCTTTGACTCTTTGTTTGATGGTTTGCTCTTTGCATCACTTCTCCTTTACTTTGAACCCATTTTATAGTGGCAATACACAATGTGAAAAAGGACCTTCCTTGAAAAGTACTGCTCCGTCCAAGCTATGCATTTTGCTGCTGTTGCCCAAGTTTTCTCTCGCACCCAAAGAAAACAATGCATTGCACAAACTTTCAATTCACATGTGCAAAGACAAAGGACGGAGGACCTGTTAATATGAACATGTTGATTTTATTAACCAAATCATCCTTGTATTCTTTTTCCTTTTTTGTATTTTCAAATATTAAAGCACCAATAATTCTCCACCATGTTATTAGAAAATGAATCTTTGTCGATTATCTCCATCCGAAAAATCAATTTCACTTGAGACATGTAGGTGTTGAACAGTCTCCACCCGTCTTTATCAGAACTGTCAAGTTATCTATAAAACGAACCTTCCCTGTGCCTCCACCTGAATCGCATACAGTACGGGTTTTTGTGTTCTTACTCATGCTCTCGTCACCACATTGTCGATCATAGTGGATCCTTCAACTTTAACAAGTTGTCACTGCACAACTATTTCATTATCACGAGTGCACTCTTGGTAACATACATCGATCCATCTTAACCCCTGAATCAAAATTCCTTCGAGTCCAACCTCAACAATGAGATTAGATTCCTTTGTAGTGTCAGAACGTGTTTAACCTACTCCAGAGTTCTCACAACCCCGTCATGCATTTTTATGCACACCGAGACAACTCTCTCCACCTTAGAGGTCGAGTTGTTCCCTGTCAATATGTCTATCATATCGATCATAGGATGAGAACCACAATCGTTACGAGTACCTGTGATCTGTTGCGTCGGAATCAAAGATCCAATCTTCTTGGGATTTAGAACCTCCATCAGTTACTAACACCTCATCGTCATTAATGTATCCAACCTTAGACTCTTCACTCTTGTGCTTGTTGTTTGTGGAACCAGGGTCATGGACTTCAACAACGTGAGAGTTCTTTTTGATATGCCCTTTTCTACCACAACGCCAACACTCACGTTCATTGCTATGCCTTTTTGAACGGTCCCTCGATGACAAATTTTTCCTTGCCCGTCCTCGAAGAGAGAGAACCTCGTCATGAGGTGAACGTTCGAAGGACGCCTTCCTCCGGGATTCAGTACTCATTAGTGCGACCGTCACATCATCTAGCTTCAAATTTTTTTCCTTAAAACAACTCAATGTCATGATCAAACTGTCATAACTATTAAGTAAAGTACACAGAAAAATTGCGGCTTTGTCCTCATCTTCTGTGTACACGTCAATACTCTCCAGTTGACTAATCACATCATTGAACTCGTTCAATGGATCCGAGATCTTGACGTCGTCTTTCACCTTCAAAGAATAGAGCCTTTGCTTCAGAAGAATCCGGTTCATAAGAGACTCAGCTTGGTATAAGCTCTATAACCGAACCCATTGTTTGGCCGCAGTTTTCTCGTCCTTATTGTTGAAAATGATTTCGTCGGAGAGACACAAGCGGATAGTGAAAATCGCTTTCATGTCCATCTCCTCCCAAATATCCTTGGACATCTTCTTTGGTCTTTTTTTCTTTTTCGAGTTAGGCTTTGTACTAACCAAGTTGCACTAACAAGTCATGAACTTTCCTTTTCAGTAACTCAATTATATTTTTGCCATCGAACCGTTGCATCTCAAATTTACTGTTGTCATTTTCTCTATTTCATTTTACTAACAATTATTTTATCAAGATATCAAACTCAATAACTCTGATACCACTATGTAGAAATAGGCAGGCTCGAACCCCAAGACTTGGTACAAGTAATATTAGAAAAAAATTAGGACAAATGATAGAATGTAAATTGACATCACGACATAGAGATTTACGTGGTTCATCCTACTCCTGAAGTTATGTCCACGGACAATCTGACAAGTATTTCCTTTATCAATGTGAATATTATTACAATAGAATTTATCCTTTGCTCACTAATTTTGTGACACTCGCAGCTCATATTTATCCAAAATTAATATTATAATATTTAAAATAACCTTTAAATATTATTATAATCGAATAATCTTTTAATGAGAAGATATGCAAATACAAATCGGTGTTTAATCCTAAATTCTTTAACCGAAGACCCCCCTTTGCTCTTTTTATGATTGCTTGCACTCTGCATTTCTGCTCCTTTGCTTTGAACCCATTTTATAGTGGCAATACACAACGCGAAAAAGAAAAACATTCCTTGCAAAATACTGCTCCGTCCAAACTGTGCATTTTGCTATTGTTGCCCATGCTTTCTCCAGCACCCAAAGAAAACATTACTCTCCACAAAGTTTCAATTCGCATGCGCAAAGACAAAGGACGTGGGACCTGCTAATATGAACATGTTGATTTTATTTGCCAAAATCATCCTTTGTCTTCTTTTTCCTGCTTTGGATTTTCTAATAGCAAAGCACCAACCAACCAGTACAAATGGCAGGGCAACAGAGGTCACGACACAGCTCGCCAGAGACAAAACTAGTTTCAAGAGCTGGTTCTTCGAAGCTTTGGTGAGCAAGGACCAAGCAGCTATCGAGACCATTGTTGTTATACTACAAGAAGCATGGAAAAATAGAAACTCGATGGTTCATGACCTTCGAGGTAAGCAACCAGCTCTGATTTGTCGATTGGTCTTGTCACAGCTCAAGGAATTTAAGGAAGCTAATGTCCTACCTGCAAAACAATGCTTGGGTTCGACACCACAACACTAGCAAAAGTGGTCGACCCATTAGCCTGGGTATATTAATATGGATGAGTAACGTTACGTGTACAGGGGGATCGTGCGAAACCATATAGTGGATATCAGGGTTGCCATAGGAAATGTAATTCAAGGGAGAGCTCCCCCGATTATTGGCGAGGTGTTAGCTATAAAAACTGGATTTGAGACCGCAGAGGAATTAGGACAGGACAAAGTGAGATTGGAGTCACACTGTCGTCCGCTATCATGCTTCGGACCTCAAAATGGGACTTAACTGTATGAGGGGGAGTAATCCAGGATTATCTTGTGTCGATGAAGTTTTTCTCAGACGTTGGTTGCTCATGGGTCCGTAGGGAAGCAAATAGAGCTGCTCATGACGTGTTAGTGAGGGTTATGGTAGTGGTGTGTGGAACTGGACTCATCCCGAGTTTGTTATACAATCATGAATTGGTGACAAAAGAGCAATAAAACGGTTCCCAAAATAGGTCTTCAAAAAAAAAAAAACAAAGAAAGAAAGAAACGCTTGATATTATCATTTTTGTTTGTGGTTTTTATTTCTGTTTCACTACTAATAAAAGAAATGAAAAGGTTGTTTTTGATTTGTTTTTTGAAACCGAAGTAAAATATAGAAAATCAAAAAATGGATAATTTTTTGTTTTTTGTTTCATTTGATTCAAGTAAGTATTCAAGATCCATTTATAAAAAATCATTTTAAATTGTTTTGATTTTTTCTATTGTTTTAATGTTTTTTATTCATTTTGATTTTTATGATTTTAAAAAATAATATCAAACAATCCTGGGTCGATGATAGACATATCATGACTAGATGCGTGGAGCCCCTTTCTTCCAACTAATTGGTTGACCCAAAACAAAATTCAACGTGGCTATAAGTATATTTCTATTGATATCTTTGTAAATCCAACGTGCTCCTCGCTACAAAAATTCCTATGTTCTTGAATTAATACAAAACTAACCACAGTACATGGTGAAGAATTATCTTGAAATTCAACTTCTAGAATTCAAAGTGATATAGAATTTTAAGTGACCATAAGTACATGATTATAGTAATGAATAAATTTCAAGTTTATCTTTTTATTGTTAAAAATCAGTATCCAATAGCAACGAGTGCCTTGATTAAGTTTGCATTTGATGTAATCCTTAAAGTAGTAAAGTACTTTTCAAGTTGTGTAGTGGAATAGAATCATCAAGAGTGTCTTGAAAAAATGGAACAATATGATTTGTTTGCTTTCCACGTTGTAATTGAGGATAAATAAGACCATGAATTGAATTTATAAAAAAATAAATAATAAATATTTTATACTATGATCTATTGATAATTAAACAAACAAGAAGCAACCAATTGGTAATCCTCTAAATACAAATATTCATTGGATTGATTCATCTGGAAGATAATCCTCGATATCAGATAAATTCATTTAGTGAAAGTCTTAGTAAAAATACAAAGCACTTATTCCGCTTTGTCAATATTTAAAACTTTTTTTTAGAATTTTTGATTTTTATTAGATTTTTATGGTCTATTTAAAGAATCTAATTTATTTTTATAAATATTTTATTAGTTTTATTCTTTTTATAAATATTTATTTAATATTAAAGTATTGCCAAATTTATCTCGTGAAAGATTTTATATATTTATTATTATTATTTTATATTATTTGTTATTATTATTATTTATGTAAGATCTGGACCACTAATAAGTGTCGGTTCTTGTTTTTGGTTTTGATAAACATAGTTTTATCCACTTCTCCTTTTCCTGAAATCATTGGAAACCAAAAAAATCAAACAATTTTTCATATCAGGCTGTGAGAGCTTGTTTTAAATCATAAAACGCTTTGTCTAATTTATATACATAATTAGGAAAGGAGGATCTTTAGAACCAAGTGGTTGCTCTATATATACCTCCCCTTTTAAATTATCATTTAAAAATACACTTTTCACATTTATTTGGTAAAATTTAAAATCCATGTATGCTGCAAATACAATTAATAGCCTTATGGCCTCAAGTCTATATACTGGTGCAAAAGTTTTCTCATAATTTATCCCTTTTTTTTAATGTATCCTTTTGTAATCAATCTATCTTTGTTTCTAACTACCACACCAAAGAGAGAAAATATCATGAGGTTCATTCAAAGAGAGAAAGATAGAGAATTCAAAGAGAGAAAGATAGAGAATGCACAAACATTGATATGATGGGTTGAAGATGATGTCTTAGATCTTGTTTGCATTCTTTTGTTCAGGCCTCCTATCACTTGAGTCAGTGGATGTGAACTTTTGTGCTTCCAGTTCCGTTCATCTAAAGGAACCCATTTGATAAACAAAGTTTTATCCATTTCTCCTTTCCTGAAATCATTGGAAACCAAAAAAATCAGATAACTTTTCATATCAGGCTGTGAGAGCTTGTTTTATATTCATAAAGTGCTGTGTCTAATTTATATACATAATTAGGAAAAGATAGATCTTCAGAATCAAGTGGTTTCTCTACATGCACCTTCCTTTTTAAATTTTCTTTTAAAAATATATTTTTCACGTCCATTTGGTAAAGTTCCATGTATGCAGCAAATGCAACTAATAGCCTTATGGCCTCAAGTCTATATACTGGTGCAAAAGTTTTCTCATAATTTATCCCTTTTTGTTGAGTATATCCTTTTGTAATCAATCTTTCTTTGTTTCTAACTACCACACCAAAGTCATCAAGTTTGTTCCTAAACATCCATTTGGTGCCTATGACAGGATGGTCATTAGGCCTTGGTACCAAACGCCAAACTTTCTTTCTCTCAAATTGATTAACTTCTTCTTGCATTGCACAAATCTAATCATTGTCACTCTATGCATAGAGTTTTAGGTTCCTTCTTGATATCAACCCCTTGGTACTAATATGCATATCAACATATTGACAAACACATGTATTTTGATGTTTATTATCATCAAAATATCACAAGGTTCAACACCATCCCTTAATCGTGAGTGGTTATGCGCTACAAATTCTAGTTACTATACTACCCCTGCTACCATCACTCAGTATCCTCTTTTTTCATGCAATTATTTTACTAAGTTGATTTGTATGGTAATTATGAAGAAATTAATTGTTATCTATACGAAATACTAAACAAAAATATGACAGATTGTAGTTTTGTCTGATATTTTATATTTAAATATTTTATTTTATAAAGTTTATCACCTATTGGATTATTTTTTAGTAAAATAAATATCGTATAAAGTTGAAAAAAATATTAATGTATCGTATAAAATACATATTTTTCAAAAACAAAGTTTTTAAAATCCCATCAAATTAAAGACTACCTCTTAATTTCTATCGTCTCTACGGAATGATAATGATCAAATTGAATTATATTTGTATATAACTGCACGGATGCACAAACTAGTATTTCCCTGTCTTGGCCTTTGTGAAGCAAGCAAAAATGGATTGTGGTGATCATGACTCATTGCCTGGCTAAGTCAAAACATAGAACAACGATTTTGAACTAATCAACCTCTATTATTAGAATGTCTATGGAACATTTGACATCTAGACCTTAGGATGCCAAAAACATAGGTTCCAAACTCAAATATGGAGTTAGGAGCATCCGGGGGTGTACATTGTCCTACATTTTTCTGCATTCTGATTGGTGGAGATGAGTTAATTGTAATGAAAGAAAAGCAAAACTAATTTTACAATCAAACAAAAATCACTTTGCTGAAGAGGTTATACACCCCGGAGTGTACTCTGAATTTGTCAACTCAAAACTAATCGACATTGAGCGTAAAAACTCAGATCGTTGAATATATAGAATAATAGTTTACTGAATTGTGCAGGTGCCATTCTATGCCACTGCTCAACTAACAGGCTCCATAGGCGCATCGTTCACTTTGAAGGTACTATTGGACCCAGTTCACCGTATAGGAACGACTTCGCCATCAGGATCAGATCTTCAAGCCTTGGTCATGGAGATCGTTGTCACTTTCATGTTTGTCACCTCTGCAGTCGCCACTGATACCAAAGCTGTAAGTTTTAACTATGTCACCAGTCATATGTCACAGCGATTCATCTGTGAAATCCGACAGTCAAGGAGCTTATATTCTATCAAAATGTCGACCTTTTGAGTGAAAACTTACACTGTACTACATATAATCGTCGTCTCTTATCCACCAAAGTTATTTCAGGACTGAAACAAAAATGCAAGCCCCTCAAAAGCTGTATTCCGATTTTTTTTTGTCACAACTACTTGGATACCTTGCAAAGGTTAACCATAATGCCCTGAGTATTAACTGTAATGTGCTTATTTTCTACAGATTGGAGAACTAGCTGGTTTCGCAGTGGGCTCTGCAGTGTGCATCACTTCCATCTTAGCAGGGTAAGTTAGCAAGGCAAATGAAACAACTACTATTTGAAAATGGCACCGTAGGAACTCAGGGTAACTGTACTTGTGAGCTAGCAAAAAGAAGATAAACGAAAAGGATAGTACTGATAGTTCTGTTTGCAAATATTGGTATGTTGTTACTATTTTTGCGCGGACAGGCCTGTATCAGGTGGATCAATGAACCCAGTGAGGACCCTAGGACCAGCCATAGCGAGCGGATATTACAAGGGGATCTGGATTTACTTCATTGGACCGCCAACGGGCACTCTGCTTGGCATATGGTCCTATAGTTTCATCAGGTTTCGCCCCGAGTCTGATGCCTTCAACCCGTCCAACTCGTTGAAACTTCGTCGCATGAAGACCAATAACAGTTCCTTCCAGAATGGATCAGTGGACAATATCCCCGTCCATGACGTCCTGTGATTCTGGAACAGTAAACAGAGATCTGTATATGCTTTATAGTGCTTCAACTAAGCGTGATCGCCTTCTCTGTACTTCCACCTGATACAAATATTAGTTAGTTGCAAGCTCTGTTTCAGAGTTTATTGATCCATGTGCAATACGGATCATGCTCGACTACGAGCAAGAAGGATAATGTATTCTAGCGGGTTTGTGAAGGAAGTAAATATAATGGGCTGATTTTAAGTGATCTAATCAACTCCTTTAAAAGGCTCTAGCATGTTTCACACTATTCCTACATCTGAAATATATGAAGATGCAACTATTGGTTTAAGTTTTCACAAGTAGACCCCCTTTGATATAGAATTCCCCCCCCCCC